>JABFPN010000032.1:0-98403 GCA_022817305.1 Leptoteleia sp. ZL-2020 | reverse complement strand
GGGGGGGGGGGGGGGGGGGGGGATAACGAAAAGAAGGAAAGATAAGCGCGGTGAGTGGGAAAGCCGCGTTAGAGCCCCGGATCGCGCGGACCTTTCTCGCAAGTGGCGCGGGCAGTCCTGCCGAGGTGCGTGGAAAGCGTTGACGCGGGAGGCGCGTGCGAGTCTCGCGGGCAACGCACCTGATCTCCGTGAAAGCGTGGCTCCGCCACCTCGACGAAAAGCAACGTGCGTGTCCGAGAGCGCGGTACGCGGCGGATAGGAGCGAGCGAGCGCGGAAGAGGCGTGCGGCGCGTGGTCGCGACGCGAGAACACTGCTCGCTCGCTCGGCGCGAGGGTAAAAGAACCGTCCGCGCTTGGTATTGATCCCCCGCGGACGGGCCGCACGACCAGCCGAGCAACCCCTCCGACGTACGTGTGTTCGTTATCCTCGGCATGGGGCAAAAATCCACCTTGATCCGCCGTGGACCCACATCGACGGATGCGCCGCGCGTCTCGCCTTGTAGTCGGCGATATCTTAGGGGGGGACTTGGGGGCACAGAGGGGAGTTGGAAGAATACATCGGATTTGATGAACCGAAGAGCAAAACGTTTTTTAAACTCAAAATGATTGCAAAGATTGTTTGATAACGTACGAAAGGGCAAATTAAGGAAAGCATTTACAATAACAAGGCTTGTTATTGCTTTTATTTTTATCTTTAAATAAACCCTAAGAGCAAAGAATATTTTTGGTATTCTTGGGTGATTCATGTTTTTGTAATGTTCTCGAAAGATGCCATAAATATTTTCGGAATATTTCTCGCTAATAGGGATCCCCTTAATAGACTTAAAAAATTGTTTAAATTTTGTATTTTGAAAACGTTTTGCATTTCAGTCCCATCTTGGAGGTTCTTTCTTTTCCTTTCTTTCACTTCTTTTATGCTTCGATGAAAAATGTACTTTTAAGATTTTCCTCCCCCGCGAAGGAGTCTAGTCTTGCTTTTTTCCTCTTTTTTTTTTTAGTAAAATCATTCGTAAAATGTAAACATCAAAGAAATCAATCAATGTTCAAGGGTTGTCGAACTCGATACACGGTGAGAACGTTGGAGCAAAATTTAATATAATTCATCCATCTCCGAAAAATTACCTTAAAAAGTTAAAATGAGAACGAGGCAGGCTTTGCCTAGTTACATGTAATATAAGAAAAAGTAGTATACAACAAAAAAAGTTGTAAAAAAGATTAATAGTCAGTATAAGGAATATGTACATAAAATTCCTTTAAAAGATTATGTGAAAACCTTTAAATAAGGCATTTAAAATTAAATTTCATTGATAGTTAATTAAATTGAATCATTCAAAGAATGCGCAATCAATTTTGCAGTACACATACTGTAAGACTGGTGGTGATAACTTTTTAAGTATTTTACAAAGTTTCTACTCAAATTAGTCTGATTGAAATAATGTAAAAATTTAGAACATAATCAAATGTTCATGTAAATAATTGAAAATTAATATAAATTAATCAATAACATGTTACAACATAATTGAATTTAAAAAAATGTTTGAAAACAAATGACGAGCAATGGATTTGCGTATTTCAAATGTTTTGTTTGATAAGGAAATTTTAAATTAATTAAATTCTGACTTTTTTTCCTTCTTGAAACTCTCCATTTTGAAACTAGTAGGAGGCCATAAAATTTCGCGCGCTCCTAAGTACAAATACATTTTGAGGCAGATCAAAGAAGTTATTAAACAAAATACATAAAATATACGGTCACAATATCGAAAGTTATAAATTAGAAATTAATTGTGGAGGCCTACATAGGTTTATTTTGATTATTATTATAGGCGTTGTGCCAATTTCACTGCGATGCTGGCACTGGCGCGTTTATTTTGTGAACGACAAGAGTAATAAATTTACTATAATATATAATCCATCTATTATAATGCAAATTTATTATAGTAATATAATTTCAGATTTTAGAAATAATGCGAATCATATTTTGGCGAAATTATATTAGACTGAGTAATATTTAATATAACATTTTTCAATGCACATACAATTCTTTATCAGAAAATTTTAAAAATATTATATAAATTATAATATAATATAAAATTAATTTAAATTGTTAAAATTTACTTAATCCCCCTTTAAAAACCCTTTACTATATTTCAAATTTAACTTTCCCATTCCATTTTCAAACAGTTCCTTAATTCATGAAACATGTAACGTTCAGAGATAAAATAAAATTATTCCTTACAATGAAAAAGCCATCTTTTAACCTTAATATCATAACAGATACTTTCTTCAATTAAGACTTTTTTTTCCTGTGAAAATAATCTTTCTTCTCTGAAAGAAAGGATTTTTCTTCATTAAAAGTAAGTTTTATGACTATTCATTTATATTCCAAATTGTTCATTTAACATCCACAACATTCTTTCAGCAATTATTTCATTTTATTTTGAATTATCTACAAAAATGATACTTTTCAGACTATTTCAAAAATTGAACGTACAATGAAAATTTGAAGTTTAATAAATATTACACAAAGTTTAAATATAATTTCCAAAATAATTTCACAAAGTTTTAAAAGAATTTATATAAAATATCAATTTCATATTCCTTTTTATTTGTTTCGCTATACTTTGTCCTCAAAGGTTTCACAACATTTGAAGACTATAAGTCCTTAGAAATATATATTTTATATTAATAAAATACTTTTATAAAAGCTCAATAAATTTCGCAATAAAAAAAATTGCATTATTCTTAGCCATATAACTTTTTAGGTACAGTATGTTTTTTAGTACAGGAAAATTTTTCATTAAATTTTCCATTACACTTTGGAACATTTCAAACATTATTTTCTTAATAACATTTCACTCGTCACAATTTTACAAGCTTTTGCTGCTTGCTTTCCAAATAATCATTATCAAAATAAATGTTTTTACAGATAATAATATTTAACAGATAAAATTACTTTCCAAAAATTAATTTCATTTGTATTGTACATTCCTTTATAAATTTATAATCAACAATATTAATTAAAAAAAAAACAATTAACATATTTTCCATAATGATACAAACTATTTTGTTAAAAAAAAAGAATCATTAATTCTGATGCAAATGTCAGCCTGAAATACTCATGAATTCTCGTCGACATCATGGTGTAACTTTTTTCACGAATTTATGAGCCAGCTCTAATTTACGGTCTTTTAGATAACACCAAAAAATATACATATTTTAAATATAAATAACAAAATACATATATAAACATTCTGCTTATGTGGGTCAGACAAAATCTCTTCAGTCTATTCCAAATAAGCTCAAAATAATTTATACCATTTGCATGGATATAATAACACTCTTAAAAATTACTAGTAAAGTCTAGTTTAGCGACAGGTTCAATGTGAAGTTAGTTGCATGTGTTAAAATAAATGTGTGGAATATTAAAAGTATTGAAATAAACAAATTGAGATAAATAAAAATAACTTAAAAATTTAATTGTGATTTTTAAAATAATTTAAATTATATTTTATATATATATATATATATATATATATTTATATACATATATGATGTGCAATTTGTCACACAATGTTTTTATTTGTTAAATACAAAAAAAAAACAATTTATTCAATTTACGTGTATCAAATGAATGTCATTAACTTTTGGATCGAACTGGTTAAAACGCTAAAGCGCAAGCGCAGAAAAGCAAGAGTGAAAGAAGCAGTACACTCAGATTACAATCTGTCTCTACTCGCAATACACCTATTGGTAGGCAATACTGAGTGCACGTTCCAGTGTTATTATAGTTCAGTGGTTGCGACCGTTGCGACCGAGACATTGTTACGTCATCATCGTTACCATGGTGACGTACACCACTGTTGCAACTAGCGTCAACCGGGCCACCGACCGAATCGCAATTATTTTTTCTTATTTATTTTCTTTTTCCGTAAAGAAAATTTAAGATTGATAGCAATTCTAAATATTCTTTTTGTTTTAAAAATAATTTTTTTTAAATTTATCATTATATTTGTTGTATTATATTATTATAAATTTAAATTTTAAATTTACACTTCAACTTAATTGCAATTAACGTAAATAAACATAATAGATAAAAATTATAGGGCAATGACTGTAACAATGGCTAATATCACTAAAAAGAGGTTGAATATTGTTCAAATAAGAACGAGATAAAACGATTGTTAAAGAGTTAATATCTAACCGTTTATCTTTACATGTATTATTAAACACATGAATTATTCAGAATTTACACTTCGATTATATATTAACGCATTAAATTTATTTAAAAAGTCTTACTTTTTGGGACGAACGGACAAAAACCATCCCTCTTCGCTGTGAAGATGAAGAATAAATTTTTTTGAGCGATATTGCACCGGCGCATGCAGCAACTGCAACAGTTGCATTGTTACGTTGTCGTGGTTACGAATGCCACCATCGTAACTAGGTAGCTAAGGTGCCACTAGACTGTTGAAGCAGAGTTTTCTTTTTTTTTCTTTGAATTCTTCTTTTTCTATATAAAAAAGTTCAAAATTAATGAGTACAATAAAAGAAGTTTTTTACTATATTTCTTAATATCTGATAAATCATGATTTCTAGATTAATTTGCTTACAATTATTTATTGATGCAACCAATCAACTTTGTTTTCCCTTTTTCTTGTTCCTAAAATAAAATTAAAAAGTGTAAATTAATGATGATATTTAGAAAGTTATTTGAAATTGAGACGCGTACAAAATATATATACATATGTACACTTATAAAAAAACTAACGAAACTAACGAAATATATCTACATTTATAACATACAACGACGATTAAAAGTTAAATGCACGAAGCTAGTTTGACAGTTACAAAATTTAACAACTGAAAAGTCGTTACATTGAAATTATACAAAATAAATACTGATTTAAATAAAATTAAATTATGATGCTCTGAAAATGAACTTAATAAACTATGTATATTAAAATTATAGCTACGTCTAACAGAAGGATCGAAAAGTCTCAAGAAATGCCGCTTCATTTTCAAATATTTCATTATCATTTATTAACTATTTTCCGTAACGGAAACATATCACATATTTACGATACGAAATATAATGAACCATATACTTATATAAAAAAAAGCTTAAAAGTGGAAGATGTTATTTTAATTAACCATTATACAACAGAATCAGTATAAAGAGTAATTGAAAACTACCGATTAAGATGTTTTTTTTTCCTTCTTATTTCGAATCTTTTTTTGTTTTTTATTACAAAAATTAAAAACGCAATAAACTAATTTCGGTAATTATAACACGTGCAATAGATGTCGCGCGTTGGTACCCTCGGCTGCATGACGGCGCCCGCGCACCTCACTGCATAAATATACTCTTACAGAGGGAGTAAGAGAGGAAAAAAATAATAATGAATAATATTACACTATATACAATAGCAAAATGCAATTCAAACCAGCCGACAATAACCACACAATTAACAAAATAATCTCGCAGTTGTCATCGAATCTCAGTTCCTTTGCGTAATACATAAAAAAAAATATATAACCATAAATTCAAATTGTAACAACGAGTAACGTACTTCGAGCTTCATTTTCGCATCGTATCATGTCCAGACTCGCGGGCGAGGGGAATCAAAGAAGAAAGGAAAAAAAAAAGAGTCGCGGGTTCATCATCACCAATACCTGGTGTACGAATATCATCCCTCCCCCCTCCCGACTTCCTTTCAATTCTTACACGTTTACATCTAAGTACGAAAATTTACTCTTATCATGAAAGTACTACTTTTACTAAAGTAAAACTTTATCCTTCAGTTTACTAGATACAGTAAAAACGCCCGGCAGTGTCGATCAATCGAAACACTTTAACAATTCATTAAAAAAATTGTTACTAGGTATGTTTCTTCGCATCAAGTCAGTAGAACGTAACTTGAGTTCATTTTGTACGAAAAAAGGCGAGTCTGTTTGTTATATCTTAAATATACATATACATCTATACATATATACACGTGGGCAATATATATAGATCTACATGTACATTTGATCGTGTTTATGTACAATGTTTGATTCATTGAGCAAGCGATATATACCTCAATAACTTTGTCAACGTTGACCTTAATCCACGAATATATCATTACAAATTATTTCGCAATTCGAAACAATTGTTTACATATTGCGCGTGATATCGGGGGCTGGCTAAGGCAGATACTTCCGAATATTGGGAGCTAATCGGAAAACGTATTTTTCATTTTCTTAACAACTATAAAAGTGAAACTGGAGAGAAAGAAAAAATAGGAATAGCATCCGACGTTTACACGTCTGTTTCATTCAATCGCAACCATTCATTCGCATGATTATGAGATTATATATATACGTATATATGTGAACGGAGGACCATATATAGGTACATATATACTATTCTGTATATATATATCCGCGCGAGATTAACTATTTATAGTTGTCATCGACTTAGATTTACACGAACGGAGGAACATATTCTTCAGGAACCAATTCCTCCAATGAGGCGTGGTCCGCATAGCCTCCAAGTATTAGTTCGTCTGCCAATGATATTAACTGTAAATTAAAAGTAAAAAAAAACCAACGATTAATTTGCTTGTAAAAATTAGCACTTTCTTTTTAACATTTCAACTATTAAGGTGAATTTAATTGCAAAAATTGTACTTCATACATTTTTAATAACTTATATTAAATATTAATGAAAAGAAAACATTAAAGTATCGCTTACCCCGTGTTTAGGTACGTTGAAAAATAAATTAACATATGTGTAATTATCTATATAACCAACTATTTGTGCTTGCCCTACTACTGAACATAACTGTTGTACTGTATTATAAGCTCCATCCTCCCATTCCACTGTAACGGAAACAAAAGGTAAACATCAGTATTAATTAATAATGCTCATCAATTAAATGCAATATTAATTTATTCAAATTAACACTTTAAGATATAAATGTAAAGAGCAATTATATATTATACTTGTTCAGTGTCATAGGACCGTTTAAAATAAATACTGTACAATATTATTTTTTCATATTTTAACACATTTTTTTCTTCCTTTTTCGTAATATAATATTGGATTCGTGAATAAGACTCACCATTTTTCGGCTTCACATTAGCTAAGAACACTTCAATAGCCTGGAAAGGCAACGAAAGATAGTCGTTCCTTATTTTCCTCATAGCTGCGTGAGGCACATGCCAGAAACCACCATGATCCAGCAAGCGGACAAACGTCGCTTCGCCTTTAGAATCAGGTATCTCGATTGATGCCCGTAACCATTTGTTGAACAAATTTACTGCCACTATTTGACCCTCTGCAATTAATTAAACCAAATCATGTTTCGGTAATCTATACGATAACATTCAATATACATGAAACAACATATGCAGGCTTGCAATTGAATATTTAAATGTTACATTTTAATTGCAACTATAAGATATGCTTGTCATGTGACTATATAAAAACGTTCAAAAAAAGAAATATATAAAAATTATATGTGTACCAAGAGAGATTCACGGAAATCCACATCTCGTTCATTTGAATCTCCCTTGGTGCATAATATGCCACTTTTCCGAAACTCCCTAGGGAGGGAAATGGCGTTTCCTTCCCCGAGTAACGAAAAGTTTTTATTATCTTTTATTGAACAAAATTTCAACTATATGCCAAAAAAAATTACACATTAATTAGACACTTACTGACAAGTTCTAAAGGAACTCGAGGAGAATCATAGGATTCATAAAGTTGCGTCATACTTTCATCCAGTGTCCTGAGGGAAGGATAAGCGGGATGCGTGGGGAGCTGTACAAACAAACGATTGGGTCTAGTAATGTTACAAACTATTACGTCATTGTTTATGTTATCGATAAGGGATAGCTGCATGATACTGGGGGAAATAGGCATGTCGTCTTGTATTTTCAGATAGGATATCTGGTCCATGGTGAAGTTGGGATAGCGTTGGAGAGGGAATAATTTTCGGATGTGCGCGAGCGCCATCTGGATGGCTTCCGGGGTTCCCTCGACAAGACAGATACTGTATTCGTCGCCGTTCAGTGATTGCTTTTTAATGTTGATTTTGGTACCGGACTTTGTGCGAATGCTTTGCAGAGTTGTACCATGGCGACCAATTAAACGTCCGACCAAGTTTTGTGGGACGTAAAAGTCGTAGAATGTTTGGTTGCTACTGATCGCTTGGCCTTTGATACTACCACCTGAAATAATTTATAACATTAAAACCCAAATTCAACGTTTGCTACTCCACATCTTTATTTTGTCAGATGCAATTCTCACATTTTCTTTTATACATATAAAGTATGGTAAGAACGTTATACACAATTTGCTAAATAATGAAAAACTAAGGAATACAGAGTTTTAAGTATAAAAAATTATTCTTACATTTTCATGTGAGTTGTTGTATATAGACAGTAATTACTAGTGTGAAAAAAAAGATAATTGGCTGATTGAAAGCAATTTGAAATTAGCAAAAACGAGAAAGAAAATTGCGTCACGATGTAAAATTCATGACATTTTTAGCATTATATAACATCTTTTTTTAAATAATAATTTCAGTTTGTAAAATATTCATCGCGGTTTTCAATTTATGAAAATGTTCCTCCTGCATCATCTCTTTGTTCCTTTCTTTATTTTCTTGTTAATATTATTTGTATAATATTTTGTAATTTAAATTATATCAAGATATTGGTGATTATTCCCTTTACTTGAAGTTTCACATTTATTCTCTGCCAATTTACTTAATACTTACAACAGAAAGAAAATAATAATAACAACAACAAATTTGTACTTTACACTCTTCATTAATTATGTTAAATATTCTAACTGCAAAAGACAAAATATCCATTTGGCATTTAAAAATTATGAACTTTAATTTTCACATCCATTAAGTATCTTCATTGTTTATTAAATCAACATTTTCTCATAAATCGTTATCATTTAACTGACATAAATTATTATCATTATTGTAATCAGTTTTAATGAATTGCATTAACATTTAATTATTTAACAAAATGTAAAGTAAAAATACTGCTAGTGTAAGAAGTTATAAACACAAATATTTTGTCTTACACCACATATATATAAAATTATTAAAAACGTAATTTATTTAACCATTTTCTACTTTACTTGATTTTGAGTAAAAAAAAGTCTTACAAATAAGTATAACAATTTTATATGAAAATAATCTTACATTTATCTTTACCTTAATTTGAATTGCTCGTGAAGTTCATCGTAAAGTACAAACTATATATATATATTCAGCATTAAAATCATGATATTTACTCGGTCTGTGGCACCCTAATGTTTTCTCCATTTCCAAATTTACCATTGCCACGACAACCGTACAGGAAGTCTTAGAGAAAACTATTTCACAGAACCGAGGCAGAGAAAATCGCGTGGAACAAGGACGGAGCGATCAATAAATAGAGAGGAGCAGGTCAAAAATAAAGCAAGATTCTGATCCTGTTTGTTGTGCCGCCCATCTCCGTCTTTGTTTAACCCAAAGCCATTACCTCCTCGTTCTTTACCGAACTTTTGTTATTTCCTTTTAAAAAAGAACCTTGGCTTGTGTCAAAACCTTGAAAAGCGTGAGACCCCCACAATTCTGAGAAATGGATTTCTCTAAACTCAGAATCATATTCGGACAAAATTGGAGTCTCACACTTGGAAAGTCATTTTTCAAAATTGCTGGAAGTTAAGGAACTTCTATTAATTAGAAATGTTCCTTCCACTTTATCTTTATAATGAACTCTTTTGTGCTCTTACTTTATCCTCATTTGCATAATAAAGTTTAAGATACGTAACTTCACCTGACACACTGGGATTAAAAGATAATAAATTATCGGTTTTCTTAAATGCTACAGATTTAATATCGTGTGAAATTATTACAATACATTGGAACTTATGTATTGTATATGTGTATAAATATATATAAATGGACCATTAATTTTGAAACTGGTGTAAGTCCGCTATTTAACATTTTTCAGAATGTAAATTTTTTAAAGCGTTACACCAAATTAATTGCAAATTACATGATATCTCAATTTGCATTAATAATGTAAGTTTACATGGTGTATAAAGGACAAAAACTATTGTTTCTTTATTATAATTCATATTAACCAAATTTATCATCTCATTCTGATAAGAAATTGAATAATAAAAGTAAATAAATAAAAAATCAACATATAACGGTTGAAATGAAAATTGTTTAAGAAAATCAATTATTATGGAAATAAAAATATTTACTATAAAGAATTATGCTTATAAAACATACATTTAAACGGGACAACGCATAATGTATATATACTTTTGTATAATGTATCGTTATTAGTAAAAGTTCTAAAGAAATTCCGTGACTCGACCTTATAAGCGATTTTAGAAAATTTTGATCACAAAACGAATTATGTATCCAGGGACTTTGTGTTAATTTCATCGTCTGAATAATTTATATAATAAAAGGAATATAAAATATTATTTAAAATGTATTTTAGAATTATTTTTTTTATTTCACATATTAATTCAATAACACCGTTCTAACGTTTAAAGTAATTCGTTCGAACGGGACTTTCTCGGAGACAAGCGTGCAATTCTCAGACAGCGTTCAGAATGAAGTGTGTTAAAGAAACAAGAGAAACCCAAATTGAAGTAACTCAGGAACTTTTGATGATCCTTCAATTTTTACCCAGTTCACACTAAAGTCCATTTAAAAATATAACTATCTCATGCTACTATGGAACTGGATTTCACCTTTTCCGCTATCAGTGCTGCCCTCGCTCCTGACTTCATCGGTGACGCTACCCTCGAGGACTCCGGACACCGGACTATGATTCGCGGAGTCCCTCTCCTCCACGTGGGACCTCATCTCATTCTGCTCCCGATTCTTCTCGCTCTGGTCCTTGCCAGCGATATCCCCATCCCGCGGCTTATCCTCGGCCTTCTTCGCCTCCACGACCACCACCTCGACCTCCTCGTCCTCTTTGTCAACCGGCGCCTCGACTCGGCGCACTCTGACTTCCTTCTTCTGGAACAACGGCGACAAAGGCGTCTTACTATCCGTCGCCTCTTCGGCCGACTTCCGGAAAACATTCACCCTTCTCACCTCGACGTACGAATCCATGTTCAACTCCTGCTCGTCGGGGTCCTGCTCCTCGTCGGCCTCGCGCTTCTTAGCCGCCATAGATTGGTCCTTGCTTCTTGCCTTGTTGTTGAGTACCGGATCCGTGCGATCCAGCACCTTCGTTATATCATCGTCGTCCAGCACCTCCCAATTGGTGCTGCGATGGTGCCGCTCCACGATGCTCTTAGTGAAGATGATCGGCTGAGGTGGCGAACGTCGCACCTGGGCGCCGGTATTGTCCACGGCCTTGCGCGGACTGCTTATGTTGACGGAGTGATCCAGATTGTTGGAATCCAGCGACTCGTCCGTGTGCACACCGGAGTCTCGTGACGAGCTGAACAACTTGCGGTTCCTAACTGCCGTGGCCCGACCACTCTCGCTGAGATTGGCGCGCGCGTCACCGTCTGAACCGAACTTGTTGCTCTTTCCGCCTGGGTCACCGCGCTCCACACGTCGACGCCTGTACCAAAGCAAACCGATGATCAATGCAAACGCTGGCAGTGTCCAGCGTATGAGTCGCAATTGGGCTGCCATGTTTGCGGTCCACGGTGAGAACGATCAACGTTGTCCAATGTAAATGATCCCTGTAAGCAAAGTTCGATGGTAGAATTTAATATGATTATTCCAAGATTAATTATGGATGGATGAAATTAGGATTTTAAAACGATTCTTTCTCTTTTTTGGGGGAGACAATTGCTTATGTTTGATTAATTTAACTTGCTTTTTCTCATTTTATAATGATGCCAAGAATCAGGCAAACATTTTTACCTGATAAACTAGGAATGTTGGTTTGTCTAGGTAAGTTGACTAGATAAGAATAAATATTTGAACATGTGATAAGTAAATTTGATATAAATAATTTGGAACAATCAACAATCTTTTGGATAAGATAATTGATGTTAAACGATGCATTAAAAATTCTGTTTATATTAAATGTTGTTGTTGTATTGAAAGAAAATGTTTAGTTGAAAGAAGAAACACTTTAATGTGTCAAAAATTTTAAATCCATTAAAAAGGCATCGTTCAAACTGACTAACTTCATTTCACACTTTTAATTATTCTATAATGCATCTGGTACGAGTACGTTTGATGGTTGAATTATACGACTAAGTGAAACATTAGTTACACCAGTTAATTCCTTTTATTTCGGTGCACGGAACAAAAATTTTTTGTCCTTTCAAATACCATCCCTTCACCATAATAGATGTCCCATAATAAAAGTAAATGACAGCTTTTAACCATATGTTTCTTATGCCTTAAAATAAGCAAAATTTAATGCTGAAAATACATGAAGTGTAAAATTTTATTTTAATATATAATTTGCATGTGTAACAAAAAAAAAGTTTAAGAAGTAAGTGTAATATTATTTTATTTATAAAACGAGAGAAATGATTCTATATATTTTTATTTGGTATATCTAATATTGATTGACTTAATTATAACTTCTATGTTCATTTTGACTTGCTAATATAATTTTTTCCTCCTTTTATAATTCAAGGAATGGTATTTTGTCTCAATTAATATCAGTGGTATTTTGCAAATTTCACGTTTAGGTCAAAAACATATTGTGTATTTGATCAAGTGTTTGAATAAATATATGTGTGATTCTTTCATTCCTTATCTATGTTTTTATAATTAAAAAATAACAATAAATAATACAATGATTAACTTATACGGTTAATATAAATAATTAAAAAGTAAATATTATATATCATACATAATGTTCTTACACTGATTTAAAACGTAACAAATAAATTATAAAAAATACATTTGTGGCAACACTTGTGCAATATATCAACTTTTCTTAAGTTAATAATTAAATGAATCACAATTAAAAAAAAATAAATTTGCAACCTATTTAGAAATAAATTTAAAAACTGTGTAATTATTATCTTTTAATCTATTTAACGTGTTAAATTAAAAACTTCTTATTCGTAATAAAAATTCAATAACTATTCCAAGAGATGTAAGAAATTTTTCTTTTCTTTAACATTATTCTGACATGTTAATTATTTTATTTGTTGGAAATCAATTAAAATATCATTAAAATTTTTGTTCTAATATTACATACTAAACAGTGAACTTACTTATGAATCATTAAAAAGTTATTTAATTATATTTAAAACATTGTATCTAATGATCATGTATTTTTTATCTACAAAAATAGAATCATCATTTTGATATAAATATTAATTCAAATAATACAACCTCTGTTTCAATAAAATATATATTTTTGTATTATAAATGAATATATATATATATATAAACACCTAAATAGTATATAATTGCCATAATTCAAAATTATCTTTAGTTAAAAGAAATAAAATTGAAGGTACTTAAATTTTAATTAATAATAAAATGCAATGATATTAAATAAATTAATAATTAATTCACTTCATATTAATAAGCAATTTAAATAATAAAAAAAGAATTCATGTTCCACTTCAACACTTGTCAACATATTATTTGAATGTGATTAAATGTTATATTAGTTAAATTAATTTGAAACTAATGTTCTGTAATCTGTTTGTATGTAAAAAAAAAAAAACAACGTTGCAAATACTTATTACTGATGCAAGTGTTGCAAATAAATTTTAATAGTAATTTTGCAAAGTTACTTAAACAGAAATCATTCCGATACAATTTAAATACCGATTACATAACAGCAACTTCCGCTTTATAATCGAAAGTTGCGTGTATTACATTTCAATGTCTCAAACGTTTATCAGAACGAGTTTTTCGGTGGAATGGAGATAAAAGTGTGCTCCAACATATTGGAACATATTGAACCACAAACAATTGCAAGTATTGTCCTAAAAGATTGTGTAGATACAAATGTTTTACAATGAAATCTAATTAATGTCATTGCAATATTAAATATACTTTAAATAAACAAGAACAGTAATTGACATAGCATTAATAATAATTTGAGATGAAATTAAAAACATGTTTTTCTTTGGTGCAAAAAAAGACATACTTTCTATTTTAACGTTCAATATCATAACATATTTATAATAATTTACTTAAATAAAACTTAGTCATTTATAATACAAAAATATTTATTTCTTGGAATAAGTAACGGCAAATCAAAACAAAATTTCACACTGAAATTAGCATTCCGCAATTTCGACAACAACATTACACTCCAGGAATTTGGTCTATTTGCCTACACAAATTATTTAGATATTTTTAACTCTCACTAACGTCACTCGATGAAACATTTCTTTTTATTTAACAATTTTTACCTGATAAATACATGAAATACATTCATCAAAACGAAAAAAAAGCTTTTGCAATTTATAAAAAATTAAAAGCATTTCAATGCAAAAATAAAGGAGGAAAAAGAAAAGGAGTTTATTCAAACAATAATTAATTTTTATGACGACATGGAAAATGACTTGAGGCAACTTTAACGGAAATCGTCTATTAAATCTTCAACGATTAATTTAAAATACCGAGAAACTTCAAAAATTATTTTTTACATCACAAAACACACGTATAATCAAATGTCGACGCGACGAAGCAGCTTATTTTTATGTCGCCATTATGCGAGGCGAAATGTAATTAAAAATTAGGTTAATACCATAACCAAATCCGAATAAAACTTGTATCCCCTTACAATTCACACGAAAACTTCCCGTTAAACCAAATTCAAATCTAACAAACCGATCAAACAAACGCGAACAATTGCTTCGGGTAT
Organism: Leptoteleia sp. ZL-2020; assembly: GCA_022817305.1. Classification (NCBI taxonomy): domain Eukaryota; kingdom Metazoa; phylum Arthropoda; class Insecta; order Hymenoptera; family Scelionidae; genus Leptoteleia; species Leptoteleia sp. ZL-2020. The sequence goes on along the minus strand of JABFPN010000032.1, from coordinate 83,571 downwards.
ATCCCAGCTTCCCACCGCATGGCGAGCCATTATACCGTCAAATCACAATAATAACCAAACACCCAAACATTCGTAACCTCGTCAAAAAAAATCCCGAAAATTCCAGAATTGCTACCCACCAAATTAACCCCCGTAATCCGATTGGAAAAGCCGTTTATTAGCCGCAAAGTACGAACTAGTCGCGACATGTGCTCGGCGACCTAACCTCCAAACCGCGCTGCAATCTGTGCTGGAAAATGGGCAGGAAACGGTGCGCAAAGCCGGTGCGAGGCATGTGTTCCCCAACGGGATGAAAAATCCCGGACAAACCGGCCGAAGGTCGCCGGAAAATCACCCAAAGTTACGGGCCACATATGGTAATGAAACGCGTCGGGGGCACGCGGTCCGGAATTTTCTCGCAAACAAGCCGGAACAGCGGAATGATAATACGAATTCATCGTCAGCGATTACTCACCATTTTGTCGGCTAATTAAGAAGCGATTGTGCGAGAAGCTACGTCGATTGCGATAAAACTGTCAGGATTTAAAATATAAATTCACTAATAATTCGTCACTGAGTGTTACGTCGCTGCAGGGTCGTTGAAACTGTGAGGAAAAAAGGGGAGGGGGAGGGAGGGAGAAAAGGATCGTTCCGGTAAGGAAGTTCGTCGGTTTGATAAAAAGGAACGAAAGAAACTGGTGTAAAAGGGATAACAAAAGAAGGGAAAAAAAAGGATAAAAAAAAGGGGGAGACCAAAGGAGCGAGCACACTGGTCGTTCGACAAGTCCGTGCGTTGAATGCGGCCGGCAAACTCGAGCGAACTGGACTCGGCGCGTGGCGCTGCTGTACGATCGGCTGGTTCTCGGTCCCCTGTGGGATATCCCACGCGATCGCACCCGATGGTTGGCACACTCACTCGGCCTATCTCCGTCTCTCTCTGTCTGGCAACAACGCCCAGAGCCGGGGGTGGGGAGAGATTGGGTGACCGCGACGGCGGGACGGTGCGCCGGCGCGCGCGCGCGCAGCCGTGTCTCTGTGTAGCACGGTCTGGTGCATGTCAGGAGCACGTGGCAGAGTGTCTACGGACGTGGCACTTTCGGCCGTTCATTTTTGCCTGACCATTATCAACCGACTCGATACATCTCTCCTTCACCTGTTTTTTTTTTCTCTTCCTTTACATCCCCCCCTACTCTTCCACCCCATCTCTTTTTTAGGTTATTTTATGTTTTTTTTTCTATGGCTGTAATTAATTGGGAGTACAGTGGAATCTGTGTGGCCAATCCCACAACTTTAACCGTAGATTTAGTTGCTTATTTTTTTTTATAATGTCAATTTTTAATTTTGACCTCCAAATTAACAGTTTTTTAGTTAAGATTGGTACTATTGTTTTAATATTTTGATAATATTGTAATTATTTTTTGATAATGCTAATTATTTTTATTATTATATTATTGTTATAATGTTTCAATAATATTGGTTATTGTTTTATGTTTCATGTTTATTTTGTTACACTGATCAACATTTTGATTATCACATTTAAATAATACAAGATAAGCAAAAGCTGTAAATATACTGTCCTTTATCTCACTTTTATTACAATTTTCTATGTTTTTTTTTTAAAAACCTTATTGTTATGCAGCTTTACTCTGAGATTGGGATTAGCAACACAGTTCATTTTATTTTACCTTTCCCTCCCTTCTTCTTTTTAGGTTAGTTCTCATAGCCTTTTTTCTATGAGTATAATTGATTGGGAGTACCGTGGAATGTAGTTAATTTAAGCACATTTCTTCTAGTATTTCTTTCGAATGGTTAATGACCCGCAGGGGCATGATGAAAGAGGTAGAAGTTAATATTTTTAATTACTTTTGATTTGTTTACTTATATTTGCAAGAGATAAAAAGTGAGGTTATATTGAATTTGGGGTTAATTATTGATATTGCAAATGGGGAAAATTATCGTTTTTTTTTATAATTATAAACATCGCTCAGTATCGTTTATTTTCCGGCAAAAATAAATAAAATAAATATTTGACCCTGTGATTTTTCGCAAAATACAGTTATGCCTGTGTTTATGATAATCTTTTCTTTACCCTATTTTTCAACCATTGAAATGTGAACTAATTCACATATGAATTATTTTAATGCAATGATTTTTCACCTTTTACACTTCCTATGTTAATGACTTTCTAAATTTAGGCTACTCATAATATATATAAAAGAAAAGAAGAAAAAAGGGAACAAAATGTAGCTGCAGGTTGTCACTCGAAAGACATTGACCGTTAAATGGAGTAATACCAGCGAGAGCAGACTACTGAAAGATTAAATGTATATTATGGAACCAGTTCGGATAGAATTTCATCAAGACTTATTTAAAATTAGTTGATCTCATAAACAGGATTCGATACCAACGATGAAGAACGTTTCATGTACACTGCATGTTTGTACAGTAAAATTATCTATCTGCAATTATCCATCATTAATAGGCTGTAAATAAAAGACGTTGCCGATAGGAAATTGGGGAAACTATAAATCGTCCAGTTATTCTATATATTTCCACTTTTAATAAATACATTGCCCAAATTTGGCGCAATTATAATTTTTGTTATTTCGCTTCTTATTGTTAAAGTACTTTTAATTTCTGTGAAAAAAAAGCTGTTAGAAAACGCAAATTATTTTTAAATTAATTATCAATTTAAAAATAATTATCGATTATTAGTTGTTATGCAATGTTGTTGTCTACATAAATATATTTTATAATATTGTCAATTAAAATTTAATGTAAATTATCTTTATCAACTGTGATATTATTTGATTTTTATTAATTTCATCGTTTTTATGCTCAGATATAATTCTTTTTATATATTTACGTGTATATTGTAGACTGGCATCTTGTTAAATCACATATGTATACACAAACTCTATTTTTAAATTATATGAAGTTGGTAATAATGATACAATGTAATATATGTTGTAAACTTAATATTAAATTAATAAAATATGATCGTAAAACATTTATACTTGACAAACTGCTATATTTAATTATATCTTATAAATGATTTTTTTAATTATATCAAAAAAATATTATTTTTTTATAAATAATCAATGTTCAATCACGCATTACTTTAAATTACTCCTTTTTTTTTGTTATTTTTGTTTTTATTTTTAAATAGGAAAATATTTTCAACCGCAGGCTACAACTTAATGACTTGCATCTTTTAACAAGACAGATTAGAAAAATTTCATTCAAATTCCAAATTTTCCAAAAAAAAAAAAAAAAAGAAAAACCATTCCTAATTTGTCACAGTCTTCCTCGTCAATTGCTCTTTTACTTTCCTTCTAATTTTAAATTGCATCTCCATTTTTTTTTAAATTTCAATTTTTTGTTACAATTACTCGAACCAAAACAAAAAGTTCAATGCGTTTAAGTAAAAACTGTTTGTTTTACTTATGAAAGCAAATCGAAAAAAAAAATACTTTTTAATAATTGATGAGAAGATTTTCACAACGGGCCATATATTAAATTGCATTGAAATATTTCACATATATAACATACAATGTTATTTATGAATATATATAAAAAAAGTAGTAATACCAGTTTTTCAAATAAACTCATAACTGATAAAATATTTAAAATTCACTTTCAAATTATTGAAATTCATTATCATTTATCAATTTTATGTAACACATTTTATATTAAACAAATATTATGCTTTAATGAAAAATATTTGCGCTTCAATTCAATCAAATTTAAATATCATTATGAAAATAATGCTACAATTATCTCCAGAGGTGTACAACTTTAACAGGCAGAACTGCATGACATTATACTAAACTCGGCAACAGGTAAAATTACAATAGGTCAAGTTCGAATGTGGCAATGAATGAAGAATGATTCTGCATCAAAGTTACAATTTAAGTGTTGAAAAATTCTTACAAATTAACAAGCTTTCTTCATTATATATACGAAGCCTTTCTTTTGCATATAAATTGTCATATGTAAATGTTACATGTGCATGTATAATGTACACAAAAATTATTGAATGTGCCAAAGAAAATTATCATATATAATAATAATTAAACAAAATCAAATCAATAAGTGTCAAAAAAAAGTGAACTCAATTAATGATATAAAAAAGCAATATAAATGTAATGTATATTACTTTTATATTGGGAGAAATTTATATAGCATATATATGATATATACTGTGTCATATAATAAGGAATACTATAAACGCACACATATCCCCATGTTGTTATAAACTATAATAGCAATTAATAACACTAACACTTAGTGTTAACCTTTGGATGTAAACAAACAGTATTATTATTTTTATTCCATTATTTTGATCTTCCAAATATTTACAAACATTGCTTCTTTTATGAGCTGAATTTTAAAAACGTTTCATTCTTCAGCTCCATTATTTTCCACACTAATTGAACGTTTAGAATATATTAAATAATGAATTAAGTTGCAATAAGTCTGACAAATGAATCGATTAATTGTTTGCACAGAGGATGTGAGATATAAATTAGTCGAATCAATTGAATTGGATGTAAAAAAAAAGGAAGAAAAAAACAGCGAAGTTGAACGTTACGAGTCACAAAGTAACGTGTACTTATTTGTACTTGGCACGAGACACTGCAGAGGATCCCGCGATGCATGAATGGAAAAGAGTCGCGTGAAAAAAAAAAGTTCCTCGCAGACGTTATTCGTGCAACTGTATATACGAGCAGTGAAGGTATTCGTGGTTCAACGTGCACGAGGAATGTTGGACATTTAAGCTGGCGAAGTAACCGGTAGGGGAAGTTCAACTTGCGCATTTATTGAGAAACTTGATGATTAATAAAATGTGCCAATTTAGTTAATTATCACCTCCTTTTATACTGCTCCCGTATCCACAACCAAGTTCAACGAGTTCTAAAATCAGCTAATCCTTTTTCTTTCGGAATTTTTAAGTAATTGAATTGAAATTGATCGTTTTATTAATGTGTAATTTACACATATATTTTTTTTTTAGTGAAATAATAATTATGTTTCGAAATTAAGTCACTATTTGGTTTCCAATTTTCACAAAATAAAAAATAAGAAATAAATTTGTAGGACCTTCACGAAAAAAAAAAGATTTATAAATGAATGTAGAATATGTAACGCCACCTGCCCACCTGTTGGGTCATTACCAAACAAAGAAATTCAGAAGAATTTAATATGAATAATACGAATATGAAATATAAAAATATCATTTTTCATAGATATATTTTTAATCTTCTAATTTAAGCAAATAGTTTGATTATTAATTAAGCAATTTTACAAAGTGTTTAATGAAATTATTAATAATTAAAGGTATTAAATGACAAAGTTATATTAAACACGGAACAATTATTAATTATACAGTAGGGAATATGTTATTATACGCGTCATTAAATCATTTCGTATCTCAAGATATAGTAATACGAAGCCAACTGTACATACTATTTAGGGATATCAGAAGCTATTACGAGTGTTTTGATTTTTTTAACGCGCGTGTTTACTTTGGAGGGAACTTCTTTGTTTACTAATTCCCACTTGAAGGACTTTAGTAATTACAAAAAAAAAATTGTTTCATATTACAGATAAACTTTCATTAATTATAACGAATACAATATAAGATCAATGTTAATGTTTGAATGTTAATTATGTAAATAATATATATATATATATATATAAAATAACAATGGAAATTGTATAATTACTACAAATAAAAATAACTACATTAATGGTGATCATGTTGATCTAATAAATATTTTCAACTGATCCATGGAATAAAATAAAATGAAATACATAAACTTGGAAAAGGAAATAGCAAAAAGAGACGGGGGGAAAATACAGTGAAAGTGAGGAGAACAAGTAAAAATAAAGAGGGTGCTGATTGAGAGACAAAGAGAGAGATAGAGAGTGTATTTTTCCATCCTGTGGGTTAAATCAAGTGGAGCATAACAGAAATTGTTTTCTTACATTTATTCCTATAAATATTTTATTGCTTAGAACACAACAGATTCTTTATATCTTTCTATAAATCAAACGTATCAATACTTATTATTTTTATTCACATAACTAATTTTTCATTCAGTCCTCATTTCACTTTATTGTATTAGGAATAAATTTCAAGAATGCCACGAGGATTTAGGTTGTTCTTTAATTTTTTAGATGAAATTATTATAGTACTGAAAAATGAAACGTTTTCAAATAAAACAAAATGCAAATGAACTTTGATTTTGTTCTGTATTTACATCCATTCTTATGCCCTTTGGATGTAAATAAACAATATTTTTTTTTCGTCAACTTAAACAAATTAATTAATGCAAAATACCTTTAACAAATATTACAAATTAAAATTGTTTGCACTTTCTCGTCAACTCGCATAATAATAATAAAAACGTAAGGAAATAAATAAACCAGAATCATAAAAATGAAGTCGTTTATTTACACTGGCCATAAACTAATGTAATAATTTTTCAAAATAAACTAGAAAGTTGGTATAATAATATACACTTAAAGAAGAAAAACAAATATCAATTTTACATCAGATACTTGATATCTATGTATAGATATTTAGGAAGATTTTTCAAAACCTGAGAAAAAAGACTCCCACTAATATTTTTCAATGAAAGAGACAAGAAATGATAATGGCGATAAAATTTCACACGACTTCTGCTTATCCTTAAATATATTTACAAAATGAAAGGTGATGTCACTTCGAATTATCTAATCAATTTGAAAAGAATGGAGAAAAACAGAAACTGCCCCATTTCCATATTTTTCCCCATTTTTCAGGTAATTTCTTGATACTGTGCTAATAAAAATCATTCCATTTTGCCGAGAATCATTCATAGATCCCTTTTTTCACATTTTCAAATGAATCATAGGGCTACTCGGTAAGTGAGTGGCTCAAACAAGTGGTAATTGGAAGGAGCCAAGTCTGGTGCGTAAGCCACATGGGGTAGCATTTCCCAACAGAGCGCTTCTAACCTATGAGAAAACGGTTTTGCCGCATGTGGTTTGAGCATTGTAATGAAGAAAAATTACTTTCTTTAACGAGTGCACGGAAACTGCCTTGTTTCCGTCCTGTTTTGAAGACGAAAACTAGCTGATTATAGACGAGGACGGGAACTAATCGTTTTCCACCCCGAGGACGGATTCTAGCAAGTTTCATTATAAACCTTTTTAGCAGGTTTTCTTCAAATGAAAACAACAGATTAAATCTGCCCAGGAATACTCTTAGTTTGGTACAAATTTTGACATATTAAACACAGCAAAACAATACCTTGTAAATACTTATTTATCACTTTTGTGCATCGACCTTTATTTCCGGTGCAAAAAGTGCAATACAATTGACAAATTTTTATACCCCATATTAACCTCAAATCCACATTCCATACTTGTATCTCTGCTATAACAAATCTATGTTTATTATAGGATAATTAAGTAAAAAATTACACTTGTGTAATTGTGTGTTTATATTTATTTTGCTGTGTAACAATTTTTATTTTAATATTATATTTACAATATGAAACGTTTCCATTCTTATTTATCGTGTTTATTAAAAGAAAAATTGCATTTATAAACATAGATTTGCTTTAATGGAGCAAGAAAATTCGAAAAGCCAATAATCGACAACATAAGCACAGATTTAAATAGTCGAAATTTAAAAACCAAATAAAAATGAAATCATGGAAATCAAGAAAAAAGAATAATAAACAAGACAAGGCCAGAAAAATACGAGAAAGAATCAATCAATTCTAGTTAAGAGAAATTTACTTAAAAATAAACAAACGCGCAAATAAATTTCAGTTGAGAAAATTATCGCAATAAAGTCAACATCACCACCGCGATTAGTGAGTTTTTTCGACTTCGATCTTCGTATTAAACAAAAAAAAAAGACTGTAAACAAACAAACGAAGAAAAAAAAAAACAAAAAACAACGCAAACAAAAAAGAAAAACAACACCTTTAAAGAGTCGAATCGCCGCGGAGACACTTGAATGGTAAATCCCAAAAACAAGCGAGGGCAGGGAAAATCGCGAGGAAATACGATCCGCGGCCGGATCTCGCGTCTATTTCCAGATGTCGTGTCGAGTGACCGAGGGGCACTTCGGGACGTTCCGTGGCGTCTAAGCGCCAGAGAAGAAAAAGGGGACAAAACAGAATTTCTAGCTTTTTGCGGCGCATGGAAAAAAGCGCGTAAATTCGGCCGCGTCCCCTCATTTCTTTTTCTTCCCTCATTCATTCAGTCTCGCTCTCTCTCTCTCTCGCTCATCCTTTCCCTCCCCCTAGTATTTTTTTCTCCTTATCCCCGATTGCGTCCATATTGGCCGAGGTTCGCCGCACGCAAATGCGGCGCGATTTAACGCGATTATTACGGGGAGTTGGGGCAAGGGAGTAAGACGTCGGGGTGGAATTTTTCTCGGGTAACGTGGTGACGCGGCTCGAACGAAACGCGAGCCCTTCGCCTGGGTTATAATGGCAAAAGCCGCACAACGCTTAACGGCGCACACGCGCCAGTATAGTAAACTCACTCGTAGCTTGGCTCCTTTGAGCGGCGGTTGAAATGGGCGCCGGTGATCTTGCAAACTATCCCGTTCCCGTCGTCGGCCGACCCTCGTCACTCTCGCTTCTCCTCACTGATAATCCCGTCAACGTTTCCTTAATTTGCACTGCGTTCCTCTCGGCTTTTCAGCTCAAAACAATATGGCCTATAACCGTCGCTTCGTGCGTTATACCCGAAAACAGCATGTGTTTCGCATGCCGCCGTCGCGCAAATGTACTGTGATGCGTCGCACTTTACGCCCGTGATCGGGTGATTGCGCGGACACCTGCTAGAGGGCGCAGCGTGTCTGATATGAATTAAGCGCGAAAAAGGATTTTACGTTTTAAGTGTAACGTAAATGTGAATATATATTTATAATTAAGATGTGTTATTTGTATTAATATTGTTTAATTATGAATATATAAATATAAATAAAAATGTAAATTATAAAAAGAATATATTTATATGATTTAATTCAAGATAAATGCGTATATACTGGGACAGTATATGCACTGAAACAAAAATAATTATTCTTTTTATCAATTAGTAAATCAAAAATTAATTTTATTTATTTATTTGAATTTAAAAAGTCGACGTACATTACATGTTTAATCTGCAGCTTTTTTTTTACAGGATAGAGTAAATATGGATTGTCCGTTAAAAAGATTCTATATTCAACTCGCGTCCAAAAATACTTACAATTCTTAACATTCCATTTTACTTACGTAGTATTACGTAATAGAATTACATAGGCTACTTGCGTGTATTTGTAATTCATTTAATTTAATTCAAAGTTATCATTTTTTAAATTATTTATTAACGTCAGTGTTAATAAAATATTGTAATGAATTACAAAAAGTATTTTATTAAACATCGCATTTATTTTCAAAGTGCCTTAGAGCTCGTTAACATCAGATCAGTATACTTTAATTTAACGTGATTGCTTTGAAATTACCGAAAAATCCAAGAACCACGGGTTATTTCAAAAAACTACAGGCATTTACTATGACACCTATTACATTTATTATGTAGTCGGTACAAATATTTATTAATAAATATTTAATTCCTACTGCATTTTATGAAGTTAAAAATGATTTACTCACCGTGAAAGTGAAATATGTTGGAAGCCCTGTGGGCTACCAATACATTTTATTTTTAAGGTGAATAAAATATCGTATTCAACTCGAACAAAAGTGGTTTTAGATTGGTAATCCTTCGCCTTTGGCTTGGGTTACCAACTTAAAACCAATTTTTTCCTCGTTGAGTAATATACCATTAATTTTGTGCCAGTATACCATCAGGATTTACAGGTGAAATCAAAATATAACAATTTCTTTTGACGTATGTTTCGATACCACAAACTACTTACTGAAACTGTTCATTGGCACAAAATTAAATATTGAGTACTAAAACAACAACAACAAAAAAAGAACAAAATAAACGCTAAACAAATTTTAATATCATATATGTACAATTCTTGACAGTCAAATAAAAAATATATTGCAATCTTGTAGAACGTAAAGCTTAATGATAAAATTTAAAAATCAAAACGATTATGGTAACATGGGGAATGAAAATGTAATGTATTGATATCATTAAATGATATCAATTAAAAAAAATTGATATCGCTTCAATTCCGTAATTAATTCACAGTCTAAGGATACTTGTGAATGCGAGTTATATCTTAATTTTATTTATCTTCAAAGTTCATACAAACTACAATTGCTTTACTGTCACCTTTCTGTACAAATATTTTTTTTACATAAATATATCACTGTAGTGATTTGTATATACGAAGACATTTGCTTTAAAGGAGAAGAAGTAAAATTATTGAAAATTAGTTTAATAATTGTAAATTAAAGTTCGAAACTTTTATTTGTTCTACAGAATAATAAGTTTTTAAGTAAAAATACATAATTTTTATTTATATAAATAAACGGTATTTTAGAATTGAAGAAATATTTTATATACTGAATTGAGCATACAATTTCTAACGCGTAAAAAAATAAACGAAAAATACTACTCCTTATTTTAAGACAAAATGAAAACATTTTCAATTAATTGACTAGAAAATAAAAACGAAACATTTTGTGAACAATCGTGACGTAAAAACGAAATTGCCTTCGTACACATTTCACTCGTAAGATTCACTTCAACTTAATGTTGAAGTATCTTTTTATCGAATTATTATCATTGCAATGGTTTCCAACTTTTGAAATAATTTTGTTATAACTAATATAAAAAGGCAACATAAATAATCAGGGTATGATTTGAATCATAAAACTTAATATTAACATTTAAAAAATAACGATTTTTATTTATTTGATATAACAAACAATTATAACATTCTAATAATTAATTTGATCAATTTCTAAAATCTTTATTACATATTATTTACCTTTACTTAAATTATGTTTCATAAAATTACAGCAAATTTAAAAAAAAATCATTTAAAATAACATCATTTATTATACGTAAATATATATTTATCATCATTTGATATAAATCCAAGTTTTCACTGTAAAACAATTTATTTAAATATTTGAACTATTTATTTATTTTCCGTGCTTTTATTTGCTATTAACAAAAATTCAGTTTCAGTAAGTTTAAATGAACCTATCTGAAATAAAAATTCGTCATTCGTATAAAAGTTGACTTTAGGTTTAAAAGTAATAAAAATTTAATGTTTAATGTTCAAAATTGATCATTCATATATTGGAAAATTAATTGTAATTATAAATTTTGTAGAAACAAAAGTATGAGAAATAATAAAAAAATCAAATAAAAAAAATGTTGTTTATATATAATATATACAAGCCTTTAATGTCCATTTCATACATTATTATCCTACAAAACAAAAATTGCTAAGAATCATCATTTAAAAAATATTAGCAAAAGCGTTAAATATCATATTACGAGTCAGAAACTCATTGCAAAAAGTAAAACAAAAATATACAACAAAATATAATAATAATGATAAGAAAGGTGGCATTTTCTAAACTAACAGATTGCCCCCATTGGATGCCCTGATTTGTGCGACTTGATCCGGCGTTAAGATGAGTTTACTACCGTTGGGCAAAGCCAACGCGTAATGGCTACCAGTTTCGTTCACCACGACCACCAACTGCGGAGTGCTTTGCGACGACTGAGGCTTCAAAGGAGTTATAGAGATACCCCCCTGGTTCATTCTCCTTAACATCTGAGTCGGCAAAATACTCTTAGTAGCATCCACGGTGATTTGCGAAGTGATCACCGGTTTTTGAGGTCGAGCTTGCGTCGTAATAGGCTTAGATGGCGTAGTTGTGGTTTTCGTCGACGTGCTCTTTTCGATCACAATCATTTCAATTTCATCGTCGCTGTCGCTGAGGACAATCAAAGACGTGCTCTTTTGCAACGGAGCCGTCGCATTTGGCGGCAATTTCGCCGTTCGCCGCGCCCCTTGCGGCGTCTGTGGCGTTCGCGGACTGTAGGGGGCGCGCACATTGGGTACACCAGGTGCCGCCGCGCGCATCCGCGGACTCGGTAGCGTCATTTGCACAGGCCTATAAGCGCGCGGTTGTTGCGCTCGCGGCGGCATCCTTACTGGGGGGCGCTGCTCGACGTATACATTACGTGGGATTGGCATTTGTGGATGCGGTTGAGGCAGTTGCGGGGGCCGGGGGTGCATCAAACGCGGATCCATCGCAGCTGCGTTGGCTCGGTAGCACATTCGCGGCCTATGGATCACCTGTTGCGGCCGATACTGGTACATGTGTGGCCCGATGGCTCGAGCCAAAAGTTGCTGTCGGATTGGAGTTCGATATTGAGGCGTAAATTGCATCGGCTGCAACTGAATACTAGAGGCTATTATTGGAATATTGTTTCGCTTAACGAGAGGTGTACTAGGAACCTGAAAACAAATAATCGTATTTACATTTTAAAACATTGTCATTTTAATTGATATATTTGCATTGAATTTTGTAAAACCATTATATTATTTTACAATTAGAATGATAAATCATATGATATAATAAATCTATATGAAGGCTTACATTTGGAGTCTGAATTGCACCAGAGATAGGATCTATGACAGGCTTCTCCTCGGGGATGTCTAATTCTGAGTGGATACTGTCTACTTTTTCCAAATCCCCCGTTAAAGGTTTCGTATCCTCAACACTTTCATTTATACGTATTTTACTAATATCGGGCTTAATGTCGAGTTCTTCGGATTTTCTCCGCACCATAATATTATTAACCGTAGGATCGACTGATTTCAACTGATCTACTGCATTTGTATTTTGTTTTGCATTTTCTAATATAGTATTGACGGGTATTATTTGAATTTTATGTTGCAGAGATTTAAGCCTACGACTGGCAGCTGTAAATGCAAACAATGGTATGTAAATAACACAAAAAGCCAATTAGCCTTTTTTGAACAATTCTCAAGTTCTCTAGCCATAAAAAAAAATAAATAAATAAATAAGACAAAATTGTCAGACTTTATAATTATATTGTTATAATTATTATTTAAGTGTTGAGGCAATAAATCTGATTGCACACACTTATTTTTTACAGATTTTCATACGAAATGAAATAAGTTACGTCTAAGAATATTTACATTGTCGTTTCTTTTTCTTTTTCCTGTTTCTTGGTAGTATCCATTCCTGATCAGAATCTCTCTCCGACTGACTGTCTGATTTCCTATTTTGATTAGAATCCACCGAGGAATTTAAGTTTTGTGAATTATTATTTTGTATGCTCGAAGCAGCGTCGGACCACCGTTCGTGCGTATCTTGCTCTTCGCTATCTTCGTCCGAATAAAAATGTCCCGTATACGAAGAAACGCCTCTCGTACGTAGAACTCGAGTTGTCTTCTGTACTTCTGTTGAAAAGAAAAAAAAAATTTAATAAAACAAATACTTCAAAAAAAGTAATCAACTTTTTAAATTTAATAGTTTAATAAAAACTATTAAAATATTTTCGTAAATAAAGAGTTGATAAGAAGCATTGGGTAATATTATAATTCACCTTCTTCCGATTCATCATCTTCTTCATCTTCTTCGTTTTCATTTTTTTTTAAAGCATTGCGTTTCTCGAATTTATCGGAAGGTGATGAACTATCCTCTCGACTGGTGTCATGATCATCTTTCAATTTATTCTCAGGCTTATCAACATAATTAGTAAGAGATTCCTGTGTTGGCGTTATATTATAACTTTGTGCTCCAACAATCCACCAGTTGAACAGTATTCCATTTTCTCCCAACCAATTCGTTTCTTCTTTAACCCTGAACAATAATTTATATGAAATATTCTCAGCCGTTGATATTAAAATTTTTGCAATTTATTTATTTTACTTTTTTGCAGTTAATAAACAAATAGAATTATTTTAAAAACAAAATATTTCATAATTTAGTATTGTTAAATAAATTTTTATCATATAAATAAAAGCTTAAATTAATAATAAAGACTATTTTAATAATTAATTTTTTTTTATTTATATATAAATAAGACAAAAAATATGTTTTTTTATAGAAAAAAAAACAATACCCTTTTTGGAAATCTATCAGCTCTTTGCACAATTTTTGTCTTGCATTGTTCATAGCTATTTTCAGAGTTTCCTCCTTTTCTTCCAAATCTTCCGCCAGTAAACAGAGTCTTCTTATTAATTTATGCTCGCAAGCTATTTTATGTTCGTCCTACAAATAAAATGTTTTAAGTAAAGTGCTGTCATTCAATTTCAGAAACAATACATTGTTTTAAATTAATAATAAATTTTACAAAAGTGAAGCATTAATTTTAGAAGAAACCAAAATTATACTCACTTCAGTTTGAAATTTACTTAAATGCTCTAACTCGATAAAGGCAATGAGATCTCTTAAACTCTCGACGCTATCGGCTACAAGGTCAAAAGTGGAAACATCGATGTCCTCCAATAAATTTTCTATTTTCACATTCCCTTCATTCTTCGACCAATACTTTTCATTTCTCTTCATATCAATCAAAGAAAAGTAACCATCGTACAATTGTTCATCGTTTTTAAACTTCTCGCACCGGTATTTACACTTCAAAAACGACTTTGACGCATTCCAAAAATCTTTTCTTTCCAACTTGCTAAAATTTGTTAGATTACTATCTTGCAACAAACTTCGCTGGTTGTCAATCCTTTTTAAACTATCCTTAAAATTGTTACTCGAACTTTGTTTCAACTTCTTGTTAGGTGATGGCAATTTATTGATCGTTATGCAAGGACCGTCCGATTTATCGTTATCACATTCGGCGTCATTTCCACATTTGCGCTTCCCTACGCTGATCAAACTGCATTCGGAATTCTTTAACAGCAATGATATCGCGTTGTTAGGTTCGTCGACCAAAGAACTTTTCTCTCCCAAATTTACCTTCACCTTCGCGGATTCTTGATCCTCTATCTTTCTTAATAAATTGTTCATAACGTCACGAATGACCGAGCGATCGTTGTGATTTTCCGACGTTGCTTCGTTACAAAACGAAGCGGTCGACGAACAGCGAGACTCGTCGGTGGGGCAGCCATTTTCCAGCCCATTGCTTCGATTCTGTAGAGAAGCTTGAGCCAATTTACGCATCTTATATTTTTTCTTATTGTGCGGTAAAATACCATTTTTCCAACTAGGCTTTTTCCTCCTGTGCTTTTCAGGCTTTGAAATAATTTTGCTAGATTCAGTCTTTTCGGACTCCACCTTGGGAGACTGTGGCATATTTATGTTTACGTCAAAAGAGTTTGAACTTTCTTCCTGAGAAAGATAACTCAAAAGATGATTCACTGGTTTGGATTCAGTTGTGGGCTCATTTAATGGAATTGTTGGAAACTGTAAATTTTATTAGTTATTTCTTTGATGTGTTTGTATTAAATGGAAATAAGAACTGTTTTATTTAAAACATTAGATAGGTTTGAAGATAAACTATATATTTGTATTAAAACTCTAAAGGGATTATACAAATAAAACTATTTATAACTGTTATACGCTGTATTATTTTGTTTTTAAAATAAAAAAACCTTCGTACCTGAACTACTGACATCGCGTTGTTTATCATCTTGTGTCTATATATTCGAAGATCAGTATCTATATATTGATTGAGATAAAAGTAAGTATTGCCATGCCTATCAGTTCCTAACACCATGTCATTTTGTTCTTCTTCCGAATGCTTCACAAACTCATCTTGTATTGTTTTTCGAGCATGCTGTAATTATAAATATGGGAAATAAATAACAAATATTAATAATAATAAATGTGTTCACTTTATAAATCTTAACTCTTTTTACATTTAAACTTACCATGAGAGAATCACAAAGGGACTTTAAGAGCCATACTTTCTGTTTCAAGGTTAGCTTATCAAAATCAGTATTTTCGATGTAGGAAATGTCTGGAAAAATTTTCCAAAAAGTGGGTTCCACCCCAATCGATTCCAAAACCTTAAATGTTTTATACAAATCAAATTATACTTTCCATTTACAAAGAATAATGGTACTTACGTACATAAATATAGAATTATTGAAGAAAACTAATTAATAATAAAATAAAATAAAAAATAAATTGAATAAAATTTTACCTTTATAGCGTCCTGATGTTTTTGATATATTTTGAACCAGTTTTTGCACTTTTGTATTAACGTGTGCTTCCAAAATTTGTAAGGCATAGGAGGTATTTTTCTTAGTTTCGACTTCATAGTAGGAGAACTGAAAATTATATATTTTAGATATATATAGCAGAGACATAGCACTCAATTTAAAATAAATAACTAAATGTTTACGCAACATTTATTTTTATTATCTTGAAATCTTATTTTGCAGAAAAAAAATTATTTTAATTAAATAAATCATTTTAATTTTATATATGTACAACATCAAAGCAAGTAATATTATCGAATAAATTTAATTTGTAATCAATAATAAATTATTCGTATAATGTAAGCGTACTTGAATTATCAGACGTTGTATTATTAGATATTGAGTTAATATGTATTATGAAAAAAAACTAATACATAAATTACCAAAGTAAACAAGTCATAATAGCTGCTAATTGTTTAGATGCCTTTGGAATTAATAACATTCTTTCAACTTCGTATATAGATATGGGTGGTAAATTAAGGACTTCTTTTGCTTCGTGGAAAAAATGACAAATTTGTGGGATCTGGAAACATATAACAGCATTAAATAAATAATAAATACTTAGTTTTTTACTATTAATAATATATGATAATGCAAATTTCTTTTTGATTACAGGTGTTTAAATTATTTTAAAACCTATAATATCTCAAAGTTGTATAAACAAAATATAAATTTTACAAATTACCCATGAAAAAAAATTTATATAGGTTGCCATATATGCGGCATACAGGCATGTTTCTGAAAACATATATGCCACCTACATCAAATTTTTTCATGGGTACATTAAACATGATTAAAATTAAAAAAGAATAAAAGCACGTGTCTATTTAAGAATACTAATTACATAATATAATGAAAATGATTATATATCATTACCTCCCACATAGTTTCTATCTCATCTTGGAATTTATCAGAAATAATATTATTTTTTTCCCAAATAATGAAGGCTTCATCATCATCTGGTTGATTATTTTCTAATTCTGGCGATGCCATTGTACCTATGAATTATAAGTTATATTATTAATGTGACTTTTATTATTATTATAGTGATACAGTTTAAAAATTTTTTTTCGGTCTTTAGCTAGAATTAAAATAAAATCATTTGATGATCCCGAAATGTATAGAAAATTAAACATCAAAGTATAAAACTTGTTTAATGACGAATAACACCGAAAGAAACATACACGTTGCAATTATGAAAATAAACAGTACAAAATATACACACTATTTAAATAAATTAACGAAAAAAAGTACTTCAAGATCAAATTTTTTTCTACAAAAAAAAATTCAAATCACTTTTATTGCAATATTTATTTATATTAATGTTTTATCTTGAAACATCGAAATCGTCACTTTTTTCTAAATAATTACAATTGTTAAATACTTAAATCTCTAACCTTTATAAAACATTATACATTGTTAAACATGTTAAACAATTAAATCTACTTGCGTTAATTCTTTTCGCCCGATTTAAAACAAAACAAAGATGATGAATTAAGCAACCGATTTGGAAAGAAAAGTAATCATTCATCGAACGAGTCTGCAAAAATGTCAACAAATTCTTGGAAACTTGTAATTGGTAAATTTTTTTATCAAACGTTACGTTCGAATCAAATTTGACATACAAAATATTTTATATAATTAATAACTAACCTTTCCCAAAGTGTAACTCACTTTCCAGCTGATATTTTACTGCGAATTAATTGTTGCGTCGTAAGGTACCGAGTTTGACATCAGAATACTGACATTTCTGCGAGTGTCGAATCCAAAAGTACGCGATACGCGATCACATGCAAAATTGGATTAAAAAAATTTAATCCAATCAAACAAAACCGCCGAATAAACGTGACAACTTTCGTCCTCGATTAAACATTGAGAATAATAATAAAAAAACTAGCCTCTGTCGCGGTTATTTCGTACGATTAATTGTGACACATTTCGTGCCTTTGCGCACAATTTTCAGCCGCGCACATGTCACGCTATCCCGGTGCGTTTCCTTCTTTCCTCCTTTTTTACCTTCAATTGTTATGCACTTTTATATTAAAACCACTACACAAGATCGTGTGCAATTAACAAATTTTCAGCATTAACAAATGAGAAACCCATCGTCTCGTAACTCGCTCGCAAAACAACGGTGAGATAAGGCGAGAGAGACGGAACGATAGCGGTAGCGCATTTGGGAACGTTAGATTTGTAATTGAGCGTGCGTCAACTGCGCATTGCGTGATGAATGAAAAGAGAAAGCTAGATCAGCGTCCAAGGTATGATCTTTGTTCAGATTTCTACGATTGGTATATTTATTTAATAGTAAGTCGTATATAATAATAATATATCAGTAAATTTATAGGTGAAATTAATGGTAACATTTAAACATTGTATAAAACTAAAATAAAAATTGTAATAATTATAAGTTTAGTTATAAGTTTGAATTTGTAAACGGCGCCTAATCTTAAGGTCCGTTCACTTGTATTCTGGCTATGTACATGAAAAGCCAATAAAACCATTTCATTCGTTAATTCTTTGAACTTATCGAAGTTTGTAGTCCATCATAGTCTTGTGTAGTCCCCTCCTATAACTACGCGACGTCGAGGTTATAATTTAATCCCAAATTCTTAATTTTTAATATAATTATTGAAGTGCAGTTTGTATTAAGGTTTGTAAATTTTACACGTTTGCATATAAAATTGTGCGGTTTCAAATTAGTGGTACATTAAAAGGTTTATATCAAATTTATTAATCTTCTCATTCTATAAAGCTTATAAAGGTATATTTTTTATGCGCTCGCTAATTTAATAAAAAATATTGGATTTTTCGTTTTAACCTCAAGAAGAGTAATTCGTAATTCCAGAAACATGTGTGAAAGTCAAGTGTTTTAAACTAGTTGGATCAATGAAAATTCATACATCAATTTGCAGATTTGTATGTATATATTTACATGTATTCTTTGGTAACATTGCAGATTAACTTGTAACTTTGTCGACATAAAGAAAAAAATATTCATCATGTATGAGGAAAGTAGATCATCAAAGAGAAAAGTACGTTCGGGGGTGGATGACAGAGAGAAGGACAGATCGAGCCGAAAAAGGATAAAGAGCAGCGATGAATCGCAGAAACAAAAAAAATCATCTGACGAATTGTCAGCAGAAAAGGTATTTATTGTTTACTTATTGCAGTTTACAACATTAATTAAATTGTTTATCATGTCCCTCTGCTTGTTTAAACTTATAAAATTATTTTTTAGATAAGTATTTATCTTTTTAATATATAATAACAATATATATAAAAATATATAATAACATTTTAGTAAGAAATAATTTGTCATTTATTGTTTTTGTCCATTTTATATAAAAACACAACATTGTCATATCTAAAAAAATAAATAAAAGTATATTTGATAAATCAGAATGATGAAAAAAAATTAAATTAGAATGATAACGATTGAATTAATTAATTAAATAATAATTTTTGAAGAGGGAATTACTAAAAGTAAGTTAAAGTTACACATTATATAGTTGATAAACTGTTAGATATTTATGATAATATAATTGATTGCAATAAAAGTAGCTTTTAATT
This sequence comes from Leptoteleia sp. ZL-2020, assembly GCA_022817305.1. Classification (NCBI taxonomy): domain Eukaryota; kingdom Metazoa; phylum Arthropoda; class Insecta; order Hymenoptera; family Scelionidae; genus Leptoteleia; species Leptoteleia sp. ZL-2020. Next base: position 63,836 of record JABFPN010000032.1, on the reverse strand, counting down.
GAATTTATATAATTTTAATAAATTAGCATAAACATTTTATTTAACTAATCTATTTCCATATAATGATATTCTGCAAGAATAATGCCAAAATAGTAAACAGTTCATTAAAAATTGATATTTTTTTCTCTCAATGTAAGAGATACACCACTAAATTGTTAATATTTTCCTTTCTGCATAAATTCATGACACAACTAATAATATTAATGAATTATTAACATTTGCAGATCAAGGAAATGATGTTAAATGCTCAAAGAGAGATTGAAATTCGAAAGAAGGCACTGAATACTCTAAAGAATGACGATCACCACGTACCAGTCCCTAAAATACTTCCAATGTTCAAGAAAGATTCGGTATCCATGGTCGGAAGCATGTACAATCAAGGTCTTCTCAGCAAAACTGATTCGGATAAGGCGAGAAAAATTGCCGCCCTGCACGCGCAAGTAACGAGTAAGTTGAACGCCATGGGTAAGCTACCAGCTCCTGATAAACCCACGCCTTTGATTCTGGACGAATCTGGAAGAACTGTCGATATCACTGGCAAAGAGGTCCAACTGACGCAGGTGATACCAACCCTAAAAGCCAATATAAGAGCAAAGAAACGTGAAGAGTTCAAAGCACAGTTACAAGAGTCTAAGGGACCCGAAGAAACTGTTTATTTTGACAATAGAATTGCGCTGAAACCCGCCGCCAGGAGCAAAAGAACGCTTAAATTTAACGAGCCTGGCAAGTTCCAACAACTGGCCGCGAGAGTGCGGATGAAAGCTCAGTTGGAGAAATTGCAAAATGAGATCAGCCAAATTGCGCGTAAAACTGGGATCAGTTGCGCCACCAAATTGGCATTGATAGCGCCAACGACCGAAGCTTTTAGCGAAGAGGTACCCAACGTGGAATGGTGGGATTCGGTTATTTTGAAAAGTAATAAATATCCAGAATTGGACGACGACACTGATGATTTGATAAACATTTCGACTATAACAAACTTGGTGGAACATCCTGCACAAATGAAGCCACCTAGTAAGTATTTGTAAGATTGTTACATATACATAATGTCGCGTCTGCCAATGTCTCTATAAACTACCTGTTATCAATTATTATTAATTGTATAATTACTAATTTCATTTAATGATAAATATTATGTATAATTCAAGAGTGTATTACGTAATGTATTGATAATTTTAATTTGTTTCAGCTGAGCCACTTAAATCCGTTTACATGCCAGTGTTTTTGACCAAAAAGGAACGAAAGAAGCTTCGACGACAGAACAGAAGGGAAACATGGAAAGAGGAACAGGAGAAGATACGTTTAGGTCTGGAACCACCTCCGGAGCCAAAATTGAGGATATCAAATCTCATGAGGGTGTTGGGTAACGAGGCGGTGCAAGATCCCACAAAAATTGAATTGCACGTACAACAGCAAATAGCAAAGAGAGTAAAGGCTCACGAGGATGCAAACGCGGCAAGAAAATTAACCATCGATCAAAGACGCGAGAAAAATGCAAGAAAATTGCAGGAGGATACCACGCTTGGAGTTCATGTATCTGTTTACAGGTCGGTTGATGGATTGATTGATTGATTGAATTTTTTTTTGTACTTTAAGGATAAGAAGTTGAAGGAAAGCAAATCGGTTATTTTTGCGGAAAAACATACGAAATATGCAAAGTAAACGTTTAAATTTGGAATTGAAATTCTAAATGGTTTTAGAAGATTGGAATTTACATTCTAAATAGTTTTAGAAACAATTCCATCTTTGCAATTATTTTCTATATTTAACTTTATTTTGGATTTATTTCACGAAATTTAGCAAATATTAATGTTTTAATTTTAAAGCTTTTGCCAAGTTATTTATTTTATAAATTAAACAATTATATACCACTACAAATTATTTCATAAATTCTATAAAGTAATTTAATTCCTAAATAGCAAATTGAGTAAAATAAATTTATAAAGAAAGTATACAAATTATTAATATTAAAACAATAATTAATAAACAATTGCTTTATTAAATAATTTATATTAAAATAATAATTTAGTATTAAATTAAAAAAAAAGTTAAATTAGTATTAAATGAACAAAATCATTTGTTATGAATTATTTAATAGAAAAATCCAATATTACAATTAAATATAATTATACACATAAAAGTGAATTAAAAATGTTTGGAATAATTTCATTATGCAACACCTAAATATACGGATATCATTTTATTACATTGGATGTAATTTATACATTTGAATGCAGCGATTCCATTATAGCCCTCATTTAAGTAATTTAAAAGCTAATTGAGACACTTGTTTACTAAAAATATTAACCTCAACATCGCTATTTATATTTCAGAATTGAATTTTGTAATTATGAAAATTTGACATTTAACTTCTGACGGACTTAATGTCGTAATAATATTGATTTGACGTCAGTAAACCGCTTGTTTATGTAATATTTATTAATTAACGTTTTATAACAACATAAGTACCCCTTAATCATACTTAAATGGAATATAAATCATAAGTATAAACAATAATTTACATTAAGAACATTAAGATTCTTTTGTAACATTTTGAAAATTTAAAAAAAGCTAAATAAAAACATGGTCTAAAAAAAGGGGATCTAAATAAACACTATACGAATAAATATTACTTCACCAAATTATCATAGCAATAAACAAAGTTTCTCATTTGAATCATTAAAACGTTTTCCACATCTTTATTAAAATTGCTTCTACGCTTAAACAATTTCAAATATAAATAATTACATCATGGCTTTACCCTGATTTTCCAACTTACATTCAGCGACAGACAATTATTACAGTCGAACCTCTTGACCTGTCCATGACAAAACCTCACTACCTGTCCACCGCCATGTTGAAACGCAGGGATGTAACAACTTCAAATATAAATATATGACGTTGCTTTTTTTTAAAAAGATGTGTAGTAGAAAATCAATGTATTTACTTGAAATTAAATGTACCTGTTTTATTTTTAATAACATCATTTATTGTTTCCTTGTATTTTAAGAAAATATTACATTGATTTACGAAAATCTTACTAAAAATCTAAAAAGTTTCAAATAAACTATTTTTTAGACAAGAAAAATACATTTCCCCTAAAAAATATAATATATTGGTAGCCCGCAGGCATATTTTACTTTCACGGTGAATAAAATATTGTACATAATTCGAAAAAAAAGTGATTTCAGGTTGGTAACCCTTCGCCTTTGGCTTGGGTTGAGTACGATATTAACTTAAAAACCACTTTTTTCCTCGTTGAGTAATATACTATAAATTAACACTCGAACTTTCATCATTACAGAATACGGGACCTGGTGAACAATGCCTCGAAGAAATTCAAAGTCGAGACGAATGCGAAGCAATTGTTTCTGACCGGATGCGTGGTGCTGTATCGAGATTGCAACGTGGTCGTGGTGGAAGGGGGTCCGAAACAGTTGAGGAAGTACAAACACTTGATGTTAAATCGCATCAAGTGGGAGGAGGACATCGTTAAAGACAACGACGGCAACGAGGTGGCGAACAAGTGCGTCCTCGTCTGGGAGGGCACCTCGAAGCAGCGCCATTTCGGCGAGATGAAGTTCAAGGTCTGCCCTATCGAGAAGATGGCTCGCGAGCACTTTAAGAAGCACCAGGTTGAGCACTACTGGAACAGGGCGTACAGCGAAGCCGTTCTCGACAGCACGGAAGACGCGCAGACTTAACGGGTCAAAGGTTCTCTCTCGTTTTGAGAACAGGGACAGCGTGAAATCTGGATTCGAATGGCGGCACAAGTCGTTTGGTTTGTAACGGAGCAGCTTTTTTCAAAGGGGCGCGGAGGGGAAGAGTTCATTTTTAATACAAAGATTTGTAGATAGAAAAGGGGGAAAAGATGAAGAGTAACGTTGAGGATAATCACGTTCGTGGTGTTTTATGTTATTTTGGTTTCTTTGCATTCAAAATGGTGTTTATGAATATTTATAAATTGATTTGTATTTATAATTATTGATTTGTAAGATTGCAAGATCAATTATAGAAATTATTAATGCACTGAGAGTAAAATGTTGAAAAAATTGGTAATTTTTCATTGTAATTTGAGGACACGATGGACAGTGTTGGAAAACATACAATCAACGATAATGTATTCAAAAAATTGTAAGAATAAAGTGAAAAATCATTATATTTACGTCTTTTATGAATATATTTTATAAGTTTAATTGTACTTTTATGGATTTCTCTATTATATCCTCAAATTACAAAAAAAGATTGCAATTTTTTGCAGACATTTTTCTCTCAGTGAATGAAATGTAACAGAAGTCAACTTATACACGACTTATACAATTTATATAACACGAAATCAACAAATACAATTTGTTTATAAGTTTGAAATCATAATTTCTTATTTAATTAATGATTTCATAATAAAATGTTTATTAGATAAGAATTCTCATAAATTTACATACGAATGTGTTATGAATATTCTCGAGTCGGAGAAATTTAGTATAATGCGTAATAAAATCTTATTTTTAAGATTATTTATTTCATTAAACTGTAACTGCTTGATCTATTATAATTACTTTAGTCCATGGTGATTACTTAGTCTGTGTTTTAATTTCATTGGCAGACATGTCAATACCTTAAATTTACCATTTTCGATATAATTATTGAATATGCATAAAACATGCGAGCATATCCTTCTTCGTCATTTTTGTACTAATAAAAAGAAATGCTGCTCATTACAAGAATAAAAAGAAATACAAAGAAGGGAGGAGAAAATGTAATATAATAACGAAATATTTCTAAGCAATTCGTTTATATATCTAAATAAGTTCACGAAGGCCAGCGTGTTTTTAATTTCAGATTATTATCGATGATTCTGTGTTATTTCACTGTGCCGTAAAAAGTACGATTTATTTGAGCCTTTACTGATCATATGATCGAGTGTTTATAACATTTGCGTTTGTATAAAAAGAAATAAAAAAAGAAAAAAAGTGAAATAAAATTAAAATTAATAATAACAATTGTGTATTCTTGTCTGTAAATAAAGTTCGCATTACATTACTGACTTTTTTGATTTATTGTTCATGCTTTTTGCGACGCAAATCGTCCGTAATATAATCGCGGTGCTCCCGAAAAGTGTGCAGAAACAAACGAAACTTTTAAAAGTGGCCCATAAATTATGACCGTTGTGCAACAGTCGGACAAAAATCGTCGCATTATTCAAAGTTTTTGCGCTCAATTTCAACTCGTACACGTTAATTATGCACGATAATGTTATTTATTAAATTTGGAAAAGAAGCGCATTGTCGTGCAAATGAAAGTTTTTTTTTTCCACTACTAAAACAGTCCATTACCGCTTTTTCCATCTATCATTTAAGCCGCTAGGAATAACGGAGATGTTCAAAAAATTGTAAGATATTTTATTCATTCACGTTTTTATATACATTTATTCTTCGATCGCAAACAGTTACTTTACGTTACTTATTACAAGCGTAGGTTTGTAATAATAGTAATAATAATAATAATAAGAGAAATAGTTTAAGCTAGCGAAGGTTCTAGATTATCTTTCGACGAAGAAGGAATTTTTTTCCGGACTTTGTGATTGGTTGAAAAAGTGGTCTTACATTTAAATTTTCGTTAACGTTATCTGAAAACAGGCAGTATTTTTCTGTCAGGTTTACGACACTACCGATTACTTTTGGAATCATTTCATGGAAATGAGGATTAGGCCCGACTTTAAATAAGAAAAAGTCTTTTACTGCCCTTCCCATGCAGATGATACGAAGCATTGTCCTTAACACACAATTGAGTTTGTTTGTCCCATCTTAAATAGATGTTTTTCATTTTTCCCTTTATTATATATTTTTTTTCTTATTTTCAGGTCTATTTCGGACATGCCAGGTAATGGGTATTTGAAAGAAAGTTTCTTAATCAACTCTGATCTAAAATGGAAGAAAAATAAATACGTTGAAGTTAATTTGAATAACATCCATTGAAGTTGTTAAATTCAGTTCAATTTGAAGTTAATAATTCAAGATCACATTTAAAGTACAAGTTTACAAGATTCGTGGAATCATTATTCCATGCGAAATAATTGATAATTATTCAATAAGGTATTAAATTTCGTTTGACTTAATTCGATACTTGAAATGTGATTCAGTAAAATAAAACTAAAATGCAACAAAAAGCTTTAGTTGTACCAACAAAGCGAGTGATATAACTGTAAATGTTCAACATTTAAAAAGACAGCGATTTATCTTTGTGTGTGTCTCAACAAAGGCTGGCGTGATCCATGCAGGAGTAACTGTGTCTGTAATGAATAAAAAAAACGAAGAAGAAGGAGGAAAAAAGAAAGAGGGAAGGAAAAGAACACCATGGACACTGTTGCACAGTGTCACTTGGCGAGATGATATAAAAAGGACGCGTGGTGTCAGTTCGGTGTCAGTCGTTCGTTACCGGTCATTTTGAAAACAACGTTGTTTCTCTTACCATACTAATCAATCAACATGAAATTCTTCATCGCAATCCTGGCTGTTTGCTTAGTCGGAGCTCTTGTAAGTTTTTCCATTATTCATATGACTCAGTTTCATTTATTTTAGTCAGAAAAATAGTAGGAATAAATACAACGAAGGAGAATAAAAGTATATTAAAGTAATGGAAATAAGCCAAATTTATAAATAAATATTTTTACAATTTATAATATTCCCTAATAGCAAGAAATATTCCAGAATATTCCAACAATATTTCTGAAAGATATTTCTATGTCCGATTCCAGAAATATTTATGGTACATTTCTGGAATATTAAAAAAATATGAATCACCCAAGAATATACTAGGAATATTCTTTTAGGATATGCGTATTATTTGGAATGTTTTAAGTTTGATTAAAATTTGTTTTAAAATTGGAAAATATTTTATAATATTTATTGTATTTTATTTCATTTTACTTTACATTAATTATGCGATATGCCAATGTAGATATTACTACTGTATTATTGATGACCCTTGACGATACTGAATGATGGTTTTTAATATCACAATGGGAACATAATCTGCTTAGTGAATTATGATCTTACAAAAGAAGAATCGGATTCCATTGTGCATATATTGCATTTTGATTTATGTAACGTTTATTGATCAAATGAGAATTTCACTGTAATTATGCACCGTGAAAGGGAAATGTATTCAAATTTTCCCGTAATCCTCATTATTGGCTAACAATTTTTTGCGCACTTGTTGATCTAAATGTGGAATAATTTTGTTATTTAGAGACATTATAAATAAAGATATTTTTTATAACATTGTTTGTGAGCCCCAGTGGAAATGATTTGCTGAAAAACACTGAAAACCTGCTAAAATTGGGACTTTTCAGTATTTTTCAGTTTTCTTTCACCATTTTTTACCATTCATTTCCACAAGGGAGATTTATTTTAAATAAAATACAATTATAATATTAATAATCATTTATAATGTAATTATAACTTGGTTCAATTTTAGGCTCTCACCGACGAACAAAAACTCAAACTTCGGGAACACAAAGAAGTTTGCCTCGCAAAATCTGGAGTTGATTTAGGTAAATTTCATCTTTCTCAAAGTTTTACATAACAGAAATTAATTACAAATAATTGCTTGATATAAAATAACATTTAATATGACATATTTCTGTCTGTTCATTTTAGTTTAAAAAGTAAATGAACTTTATTTTAATTTATAATTGCATTTTGCTTTTTAGCCGTTGTTGAAAATGTGAAACGTGGACAAATTGCGGAAGACCCAAAACTTGCCTGCTTTGCAGCTTGCATGATGAAGAGAATCGGAGTTGTAAGTATTTAGTTTCAAGGAATTAATATAATTATTATTTAAATTAAACATTAAACTCGCAATTGCCATACTTTTGTTTTATTTTATTTTCATTTATTTGAGAGTTAATTACATTCTGTAATTAATAATACTAAATAATGTTGAAACAAAATATTAAATTGTGTATAATTTGTAAATTATTATTATAATGATTAGTTCTAATACGCTGATAAGTTTGTTTTTGGAGTAGAATTATTAATTTAAATATATGTATAAAGTTTAATGTAAAATAATTAAAAGTTTAATATGAAATATTTGTAATTGAATGTTATATTTGTTCGTGTCACTTTTGTTGGTAAAAGGGTTGAGTAGAATTATTTAATTCTTTTCACAGATGAATGCTGATGGCACCATCAATGAACAAGTTGCTCGTGCTAAATTGCCATCAACCGTCTCAGTTGAAAAGGCCGAAGAAATTCTCAGCGTTTGCAAATCTCTCAGTTAGTATCCCATTTAATTGATGTTATATGTTAGGTATTTAACATTAAATTGGTTTTAATCACGCGACAAATTTAATTATAATTATTTATTAATAATAATGATTTAATAATAAATGATATTAAGCTCTACCTGATTAATTATGGCGCAATGAACATTATCAGCTTTTTGATTATCATTCACAAAGTTGTTACGAAGTAATTAAATTACATTTGCAATTAAATTATTTAAGCATGTAATTGTGTTATAAGTTAAACTCTTGAAATGTTAAATCATTTTTGAAATAATTGTACTTATATTATATATTACAGATTACTCTTTATTTGATATATTTTCTACTTTAGAGTGAAGTACTTTTTTTAATATCACATAAAGAATATTCTAAACGCACATATAATATTAAATGGTTATACAATATAGTATTAATTATTATTAGGTTTTTACTCACCTTAAAAATAAGATGTATTGGTAGAATTTAAATTAATTATATTTTCCTTTTATTTACAGAGGGTGTTAACGACTGCGATACCGCCGTCAAAGTCTTCAAGTGTTACTTACAACACGGAAAATTCAACATTCTCGCTTAAACTTTTGTCCGAATGACTGAGTTAAACCGTGAAGGAAATTGTTACCAATATTTTTTCTCTCCTTCACACTTTATTTCAAAGATAGAGGTGTATAGGATTCATCGCGAACTGATGTACAAAATCCTTATGCATTTGTGATAGACAGTGTTTTTATTTTAGGCTCATTAAAATAAAATTTTTTTTAAATAAATACAAATTTCTCTCCTTCATAAATAAATACCTTACCTTTATAAGAGTTTAATTTTTCTCAATAATTTGAAAAGAAGATAAGATGTTATTGTTATTGCACGTTTATTTTTCTTTATTTCATTTTTATTTTGAATTATCGCGCGCTTTAACTTAAACTGCAGTGAGAAAAATGTTATGTGAAAATTAATACGTTAACTTTATTATATAAATTTAATTTAATTATATTAATTATAAATTTTATTTGAAAATTGTTATATCTGTAATTCAAATTTTCGAAATTGCCGCCAAATAAATAACTGAGGTTAGCGCCGACTCGTAGCCCTGCATGCAGATGGCGGTTGTCGATAAAATTGGCGCCAATTCCTTGGCGCGTCGGGCAGAGTGGATGTTTTAAGTGCGATCGTGCCGTGTATTTTAATCCTTCGCTTTTATTAATAAATAGTTTTTCGCGATTATTGAGTTGTGCGGGAATGTTTTTAATAATTTGCGTGAGAAAATTCAGTTCGAATTAATATTATTGTCAGTACTTGCAACTTTTTGCTTATCTTCGTAAAAGTAAGTCAAAATTCGTTTTGTTTCGTTTAGTTTTTTCTAATAAGACTTGAATTTTAATGAATTGTAGTAAAAAATCATTGTAAAGCATTCAAGTCTCGCTTTTAATTCCAATAGATTAAACAATTTATTTATCTTATATATAGGAAAATTGTCCGCCATGTTGCACAGTCACGGTGTTAGGATTTTTTCATTTATCATATAAAACAAGCTATTTATTTGTGATAGGAGATCATGTTAAGCTATTTATTTATGATCGGAGATATTAATTCAATGTAAAATGTTCATTTTTATAATTTATTGAACTTTTTATTCAAGACTTTCCATATTACCGAACTTTTTAAATTTACTTAAAGTTGATAACAAATATTCAGTTACTTCAATGTTAAATCTTCCAGATTGAGAAAATATTGCTGAATCTAATTTCATTAAGTGTGTTTTTTCAATTTAGGAGTTTATTTAACATTGAAATAACTGAATTTTGGTCATTACTTTTAATCAAGTTTATGGAATGGCCGTTTTTGAGATGGTAAAAAATCATGTTCTGTAAATTCCTTTAAAATTGATTTAAATATGTAATGTTAAAAATATTGCACAAATCACTTAAGTTATGAAAATTTTCCAATATTATAATATATTTCATTATAAAGTTTTTATATTTTGTAGTTTCATTATTTATTACATTACGAAATTGACTTTTGCTTTAATATACTTTAACTTAGGATTTGGCGTTTGGAATAATATATTCTTTTTTTTTTCTTTTTGTAATATTGGTACATTTTATACCGTGATAAAAAGTTAAATTAGTTTTTGTGTAAGGTATAGACAAATAAACCTTTATGAAAAACTTTTATTAATAATATGCAAATAATGGGTACATAAAATGTAAATAGTTTGAGAAATATATTGACTTATTCTGAACTTGTCCCTTTCATCGATAACATGCTTTGAATGTGAAACGTAAACAAACGTATACGAAGGTATTTTTTGAAAGGCATGAATTTAATTATTTAAAGTTGCAACGAGAAGTAATTTTCAGGAAAATACATTAAACCTTGTACGATCAATTGGCAATATTTTATTAATTTTAATTACAAATGCAAAAATGGAAAAATTTAAAAATAAAGAAATTTATGTTTTCGCATTAAGTGAAAACCTTTTTTTACACTCGATAAATTTCAAATTTCTGACATAAATGTCAGTCACAGGTTTATTTAATAACTCAGAATTTAGGTTCCCTTTGTTCAGAAATAAATTTGAGATGAAAATTACTTTGTTCACAAGTATAGGGCAGAAAAATAAGTATTTTATCAATATATATTGTTACAAGTATATTAATATAACTTTTGTACCCATAAAAATTAGGAAAATTTGACATTTCTTTGGATCTCTAATGATTGCTGAAAAAATTGCATCATTATTATATTTAAAATGTCAGAAAGTGACGTAATTTCAGAAATGTGCAGTTCGAATTGAATATGTAGAAAGCAAAATGGGATGTGACACGCGACAAAGTAATCACATTGCTTTGTTATTTAAATAAACGCTAGATCATCTAAAAAGTGTAATTTATAATAAAAATTTCAAATTATTCCAATTGCCCTATTCATTAAATATCGCGTGTATTGTAAACAATAGTTAAATCAATTAACCTCACAGTAAAGGTTTTTATGAAACTAATTTAATTATATAAATTTTTGATTATTCCCAATAAATGTAAAGTTAATTGAAATAATACTTAAGTCAGAGTATTAGAAGCATCATAATTTAATATAAAATATATATAACAAACAAAATTAATAATTAATTTAATTTATTTTATTTTTTAATAATTGCAGTAATTATAACAAAGGTTTATTTTGATACAAATAACCTAAAAATAATTTCCGCAACTCAAAATATTAGTTGTTTAGAAATTCTTTGTACTCTGTTTAAAACTTTTCAGTTATATCAGTAGTAACAGAAGAAGCTCCAAACAAAGAGATTACTAAAAACAAATATTTATTAACAAACTTTGCATATTTCTTCTTTAATTTAATTTTACTAAAGAAATTATTCACATCTTTATGCTAATCTTGGACTTTTATAAAAATAAAAAGGTTCACTTTTATATTACAAATGTCAAGTTTTAAAACAACAAACTGTTTGTTGCTTTAAAAACACTATTTATAAATATATGCATACACATAAACATATGCATATTCTGGTGAATTAATTTATATTGTTTTTCCTTCCAGTGTACAATTCGAAATTTAATTGGCAAGTGTAATAAACTCTGGTTCTCGAAGCCTCTTCTGGATCCTCGAGAAGACTTACTCTTTTGTGAGTGATTGTCAGTGGATGAAATATCGATTTTTTCGACACTGCAAAAAAAAAGAAAAAAGATTGCTTCAAAGAGCTGAATACACACTTTTTAGACTTTGTAAGTACTTCTTTACATCACGTCGAGGGTATATATAGATTGGTTTCTGATACAGCACACCGAGCAAGTTACCCGTACAATTCGATACTTTTAATTAACAATGCTTATGAAAAGGAATCGTTTAATCAGAGACCGTTGAAATTTCAGCGGCAAATTTAAGATAATACCGGTAATTGGAACTCTTTCTTCAATTACGCAATCTTGTAATTGCAGATTCGAAAGAGTCTCCCTTGCTTTATTCAATAACAATATAATAATTAAATCTAATCCAATTTAATTACATTATTTGGATTTAAACGAAGGCAAAGAGATCTCTTATAAATGGTAAAAATGCTGGGGAGAAAAGTTAGGTTAGAAAGTATTTTAGTGTATCAAGGAACGGCAGCAAAGTTTGTTTACGTGACATGTTTATTATAGTTTGTTTTAAAAGAGGTTATGTAACGTCTGGATGATTGGCTCTGTTTTTTACTTTTTGAAGCAGTAATTTTGTATTTATAATCAAACTTCTGTTAGAGATTGAACAATAATAATATAAGTGAATAATAATTGGATTTTAACAAATGGATAAAAGTGAGGTTTGCGTTGTTTATTCATAATTATAATAGCAAATTGCGACTTGAAATATTTTTGCAATTCAGTTTCGAATGTGGTTCTAAAATGGTGCTTTATGTGAAATTTAATTTTGCTCCAGATTGGAATGGGAATTTTAAATTCAAAGCAAACTTCGATCTGGATAAGGAAAAGTTCTTATATATTATTCCAGAGTAAAAGTCCACAGTTAAAAATATTCCTATTGTTGTATTTTAAGAAGAAGTGACAGTTGATGAAAGATTATGCATTAATTTAAATATTGATCTTATTTCCCTTTCATTTTTCTGTTTCTTTTTTTTCCCCTTTTTATATTTGTTTTGAACAATTAACAATCATTGTTACTTTCATTTAAAAACATACAATTGGTGGATTTTGATTAATTTTGATTGAATCTATTTAAATTGACAATTTAAATGTGAATATTTTCCTTTTAAATTAAGTTTCCCTGTGTTTATTTATTTTATTATTTTGAATATCACGAGTAATGTAAGGTTTTGCAAAAATATATGATTGCAATATGGAAAAATTAATCCTAATCATTTATACAACTATTTTATCACTTTATTTAATCAACATTTTCATTTATAAAAGTTTTTATCCCGTCGATCTTGTTTCTATCACTTGAATTTCATGATTTTAAAATTCATTTAACGTCGTTTAATATAACACAAAAGGTCACTTATTTATCATAAGAAAAATGGCCAGATTATGATACATTATTTTAATTCGCTGTACTTTTTATGTTTAGACTTTCAAACAATTGCGAGACTTTCTGCGAATATTTTAATTTGATTAATCGCAACCGAGGTGAAGCAGCCTCTAAAATTATTAAAGTTTAAATTTAATTTAACATCCGAATGTATTTAATCGAAGGTAACAGTACTCGATGGAACGGTTGTTAGTTAATTTTATCGCGGATGAATTTGCGATATTATTTTTCAAAAAAGAAAAAGAGGAGTAATAAATTTGCAATGCCAGCTTCTGTAAGGAAATTTTGTAAATTTTCCATGAGGCGATGGTTGATAGAATATTTCCATCTGGATATTTCAAATGGGAAGGTCTCTAAAAGGCATTTTGTGTTATTTGACTTATTAATGAATTTACAGTCGACTGAACAGAACGCTGCGCTGATCGAGAAGTGGATAGTTTTAATATTGATGAAAATTGTTTCAATGTTGTTACTTGTTTCTCAGAGTTACAGGAAACGAATTTCCACAAGATAAAGTGCTTTTATCACAATAATTTGAAATTATAATTATACCAAAATTCTTGGAAAAAAAAGTGATACTTTTTTTAAGAAAGAAACTATCCTGAGGGGATAGATCGGGGGGGGGGGGAAGTGAAATCAAACTTATGTAGTATTTCTTCCCTTTTTTTATTTCAATTATATCTGTTTAGAACTTCAATGACATATTTGATTTCATATTATCTGTTTCCTTTTATACCACACACTTGTGGAAAATTTTTTGCAATCTTTCCACAACTTTATTTCCCTTGAAACTTTGTATTAATAAAATGTTATGGCGGCAAACTTTTGCAATTTTCATTGACAAAAAGTCCCATCGGTCGTGGCAACTGAAATGGAGTGGAGTTGAAAAAATTCTTTGCTTAACCGACTTTCACCGTTTTATTTCTTATTTCAATCCATCGCTCGCGAACAATGTAAATTAACTCTTTTTTTTTTTTTTTTTATTTGTAATAACTGAACAAGGGGCAAAAAAATTGTACCGATTAGTTTTCAACTGTTTGACTGACAGTGAACAAAAAGAAAAACTCGCTAAATTTTCATTTTAGCTTTCAATTTATTTCAGCTCTCGATGCGACGTAATAAGAGATGCAAAATATCAATACTTTAAGCGCATCTGCCAAATTTGTTTTTCCGCAGAAATCACGCGGATTCGCTTTGTTAAATTGTACAACAAGACGAAATATATTGCGCAGAATGAAGTATAGTATATAGTATAGTATAATATAGTATGGAATATATATATATATAATATTATATGTATATAAAATGCTGACTAAATAAAACATGTGAATCGCATAGGAAGTCACCGCTTTTATTTCATATTCATGTTGCAGCATATGAGTGGTTCCAGATACAAATATAATTTCCATGTTTCAGATGGGAGACAATGATTTCTCACTTTTGTAATTTAAAACAAAAACGTGACGCAAGTTTTAACGCCGAGAAAGATGTTGGCAATAAAATATAAAACATTTTATATCAATAGGGATTCTATATAATAAGAATTACATAATATTTCTAATTATATCTAAGAATGCATATATATGACATTAGCTGTCAATAGTTATCATTAACTAACATAAGTAATAAACCTATAACATAAATAAATATTAAAAATACAGTCCATTTATTTCGAAGTTAAAACATCAGGCTTTGATATTGCCAACATTAACAATAATTTAATTGTTAATAAAAAAAAAGTTTCTTAATTTATTATTTTTCATGCATTGTTTGTGGCACGTGAAAGATGAACTTTTCATTTAACAAGTTTTCCATCAAAAGTGTGAATTCTTATAAAAAAAAAAAAGTTTGAACTCTCATTAACATTTAGCGAAAGCTAAACCCGCAACGATTTACTTTCCGTGCAATTGCGCTGACCACTAAGTGACCTTTTGATGAGGAGTCGCACTCGAAATTAAATTTAAAGAAAACTTATCTCGCCGGATGGGTCAAGTTTTAGACTCGACTAATTAATTGTTTACTGTGCGACTACTGTTGAAACTGTTCGATTGGGCATTGTGCATTTAAAAGTCCCGAGTTTAATTGTCTGTATAAATTGATAATTTCCAAAGTTGTTTCACGGAATAATTGATTATATTTGACCAATTAAGGAGCCAATCTTGGATGCCAGTTAGTGCAGACTTGTGTCAAACTTTGACTTATCTTGGTAGCAAACATGGCAACTGGTCTTGGTACCAAATTTAGCCCGAGCTTGTACTTGTTATGTATCTAAATTTTAAATGCATAGCATTGGCACTGAGCAAAAAGTAATAGTAAAATTGAAAACAATTTAATATCAATTTAGGTATATCCCTGGAGTGACAAAATTTTACTATTAAAAATGGTAAAAATGACAATTCTGAAAGTAACTTGTAGTACCCTCTGGATGATATTTGGTTAATCATCTAGGGAAAGGCTGGTTATAATCTGGAAAAAGTCTGGATATCGTCTGGTTTATGATCAGGTTGGATTATGGTTGGAAAATGTTCCAGTTCCAGACGAAATTCTAGGCGAAAAGCATCTCGGTTGCATCTGGATGATGGCATAAAGTATCAATTGATACAGGATAATATCCAGCTTTTATCCAGACATTGGTCCAGATTATATCCAATTTACATCCAGATGCTTTTCGCCTAAAATTTCATCTGGAACTGGGACATTCCCCAACCATTATCCAGATCATAAACCAGACGATATCCAGACTTTAACCAGATGATTAACCAAACATCCAGATTTAAACCAGACCTTTGTACCAACAGTTACTACATGGTTCTTAAATGTTACTATTATTTATAGTAGATATAATTGCCATGTCAATTTCATTCAGTCCAGCCTATTGATAAGGAATGTTATTGTTTACATTGTTATGTTCCTTATTAATGATATCTTTCTAATGTTCAAAGTATGATCACTGGATGAAGAACCACCTGAGCGTGTTCGTTGAAATATAAACTTGTCTGATGTTGTGCTAACTTAATTCACTTGATATGGTAAGCAGATTATAACTAGATTTACCTTATCTCGCGATATTTGAAGGATATTTTAATAAGCGACGAGATGAAAATCATCTATATGGAGTTTGAATATAAAAATTTATATTTTACTTTTAGCAGTCCATAATTAAGTTTGAGTAATGTATATAAATTAACATTCACTTTATCTTTAACAATAATAATAACAATTATAATACACCCCGAATAGTAAAAGTGAAAATATTTGTTTAGTATTTTTTAGTATCTTCTAAACTTTACTAATAGTGTTTGCTAACACGCGAAAGGTCAAATTAACATAATAAAAACAATAAGAATGTTTGTTATTGTTTTTATTTTTATTTCAAACAGCTCGATATCCATTTAAACATCAAAAACATAAAGCTTGTTTAAATTCTTTTATTCTGATAACGTTTCATACTTCAGTCCCATTTATTCCACAGCCCCAATGTAAGAGAAATAATTTCTTCTCCAATATATCCTCAAATCGATACAAAAAATGACAATTTATATCTATTTTTTCTCATTGCAATAATTGCTTTCACGTCCCTTATAATTTGTTAGCATTAAAGAAAAATTTCTTTCATCGTAACGCCGATATTTCTCAAAAGTCATTTCGCTTATTTGCCGTTTTACTTACGCGGGGATTTCACGCGCCCCAAAAACAATATAAATTCAAATTTCGTTGAATACACTGACTCATCTATAATAATGTAATATTTTCTCGTTTGTTTTTTCGCGTTCGAAAATACGTAGGACACTACCGAAAAAAGGAAGCGGCGTTAATTCAAATTTTATTGAATATTAAATTAAAGTGCATTGTCATCGGGTTTAAGCACGTCCTCGAAGTTTAAGGTTTTTACCTTAATTGAAAGTAGGTGAATCTTTTAAGTCGCAATGTGCGAAGACGCGAGAACAAGGGTAGTCGATGAAAAAAAAATGGAAAAAAGGAAAAGGCCATCCATAATATGACGAAGAAAATTTGACACAGTAGTGTTATTAGTTTGAACTGAAATTTTCAAGTTCAAATTCAAGCTCCAACGTTATTTCAATTATGAGAATGAAATAGATTTATATATATATATACAAAAAGTGGATATTGATCGTATAAATGCTCTATTTTAAAGATTAAATGTCTCCCATATTTTTATTTCATTAAAATTAATGAATTTTTTTTGTTTTTATTTATTGTTTTTGTTCTTTGTTATTGTTTTTATTATTGTGTTTGTTTTTATTTTTTGTTTTTGTCCTTTGTCATTGTTTTTATTATTGTTTTTTGTCTTTGTTTCTATTTTGTTACATAATATAACAATAAATAACTACGAAAAAGGGGTAAAATTATGATTTCCATTTTTGTTTCGCGACATTTATATGTTTTCTTAACGGTAATGACTTATTTTAACCCACAATTATATTCGTATACATTGCATTATAAAAATAAATCGTCATAAATAAATAAGCGTCTCATTTTTAATCGCACCTGAATCCGCGCATCGCTGAATTGGCAAGAAATAATAACCAGTCGAACACTTGGACGTTAAAAATTCACACATCTACACGTCTTTAAATAAGTAAGCCAATCGTAACGAATTATTCACTTTTATTAACCAACCGCATGAATGTTACACTCGCGCTCCAGATTGCTTTCTAATTTTAATTCACATCGTTAATTTGATTGGATTGTTCTCCATTATAATTTTTATCGCTAATTTAACGATCCATTTTTTTTTCTGTTCGCTCGCCCCCGGCACACGTTTACATTTATTCAAAAAGTTCTTCAACTCGCTTATTAGGTGTACTCCGTGTGCCATTATTCATGCGAACTCGTATTTATATTTCTCAAATAACATCAGCTACAATGCAGCTAATGAAGGGGCGAACAAGCAGCGTTTTGGATCAATTTTTTTACTCTCTCCTTTTATCGTTCGTATTTATTTTACGTATAAACTTTAAATGGTTTAAAACTAAGGCGGGAATTAAAGGAATAAGGCGAGATTAATTTTCGATGAAAATAAACCGGAATTTATGATCGGAAAAAAATCTGACATACTTCTCTTTTTTTTCCTTTTTTTTCCCCCTTTTATTTCCAAATAAATTACTTTGCAACGATCGATGCCAATTATTTTATAATGATTCATTTTAAAAACTGTTCTCAACACTATTATTTATTGCCTTAAGCATAGTTTTATTGTAAATTTAAATGCCCTGCGGAAAAAAGGAGGTTTATAGAAAGTAATAAAAGGAAATAAGTTTACACAACGGGAGAAATTTATTAGCAGCTTGCTGCCGTATTTTATAATAACTCGTGGATGTGCGTGTACTTGCCCGCATTCCTGCTAATGCGATGTAAAAATATATTAAAAAGATATTAAAAGGAAATATGACGAAGGAATTGAACTCGTTACCTCGAAGTTATCATTGCGCGGCCTATACCACCACTCTACGCCGCCGCTTAGGCCACGCCCCTCCATAATCTCTTATCAAATTTAGCCTAAAAATCATACGTTAAGTTTTATGCACATTATACTTAGAATTAGTTAATTAGTCTGTAAGAAATATTGCATCCGATGGAAACACACCGAAGTAATATTTGCATCTTAACATTTCTTTCCTCGAATATTAAGCAAAATTCGTACGAATTACAGTGTTCGTTTGCTGTAAACTAACGTAACTTTTTCCAAAGAAACTCCGGAAACGAACTACTACTAATAGAAATAAGAACGTAAAAAAAAGGATACAAAGGGAAAATAAAAGCGTAAAAAGGGACAGAGAGAGCGAGCGAAACAAAACCGGTAAATCAAGCCGAGCTCAAAAATTCGCGCCATTTAAATAAAACCCGTGTAAATTTCGTTATCTCCTTATCACGCGGTAGAGGGGGTTGCTCCCATGCAATTTCCCATATTTTATGTACGATACGACGGTCCGCTTTAATTATTCCATTAGTCCCGTCCGGCCGACATCGGCATTGAAATGTATATAAAAAAAAATAAAATAAAAAAATAAATAAATAAGTGAAAAGTTAAAAAGGACGCGGCGCAGTTAACGTAATGGCGTCTCCCGATTCCTCTTCGTCGGGCGCCCGGGCACGTAAGAAGTCGAGATAACGAGAGGCAACACGGGGAACGAAGAATAAAGGGAAAGTTGCGAGAGAAATGACGCCGGGGTGGGGGCTGAAAGCGAAACGCGAAGGCAGATGAGGCAGCAGGAGAGGGAAGAGCTTTATGGGAAATCCTGGGGTGGGAATTCCACCCCAACGGGAGACGGACATTTCGCCGAGCCATTCAGTCCGCGCCCCGACACGCATTCGAATGCAGCCCCGGTTTTCGCAACAACTTTTTTCCGCCACAAATCAAAAACGCCAACACCGCGCGCACCGCCGATCCCCCTCTCCTCCCCCCACGTTACGGGGCACGTCTTTGATTTGATCACGAAAGCCGACCGGGGACTCGTCCTGGCAAAGTGATCCGCAAAGATTGTTCGCGTCTAAAAATCATGACCTATATGTAGGACTCGATCAAGGTACCAATCTCTACCTTTTCACTTTGTCTCCCTTTTTTCCTTTCGCCTAATCATTCTTGTCCCACGTATTGATCACCCCGACGTTTCGACTTTCGTTTTGGGACCCCCCTTTTTCAGTCCCCCCCCACGCCTATCTTATTTTTCTTCTTTCTTTTTTCGCAACCCTTCCCTCAGCTGTTTCCTTTTTGCTCGCGTTTTTGCTTTCATCCCCTTGTTATTGCTGTTGTTTTTTTGTTGTTATTTATGGACCAACAACGTTTCGGTACGGTTTGAAAAAGAAAAAAAAAGGTAACGTGCACGTCATCAGGCATTTAACAAATGTATTCCAACAAGTTAATGTGCAGCGAAGGATTCAATTATCGGGCTTTATGATCAAGGATAACGCTTTTAGGACCTTCTCTACGTTTATCGTCGGATTATCAGAAATGTCCGCTTCTTTTTTTCTCCCTTCCTCTCTGTTCTCTAAGTTTCATTAAAACGGCGAGTTTACAAATCGCGTAATCTCGAAGGCACGTAATTGCAACGATTTCGGACCAAGGATTTCAATCGTTCGGGTTTTCCCCCACCCCCTTTTTTTTGTCGGTTTAATTGAATTTTTTTTTGTCGACGGTATCCGTGGCGTGGAAGGTACTACGTTTTTTTTCGGTGCTTTTTGTTTATGTTTTTTGTTTTTTATTTTATTTTTTATCCTTGTTTTTTGTTTCAGTTTTTTTATCGTTGTTTTTCGCCTTTATTTATGCTCTTGGTTGGTTTTTGTTCTTATTTATCTGGGATGAGAACAATTAGATTTGCGGGGAGCGTCGCGGATTCGAACAAAGTGTCAGGATGAAACGGCTTTTTCCGGCGGCCGTTCTCTCTGCGCTTTGAGAATTGCCACGAAAAAGCTGTTTAGCTGACGCCGCGGCGTAATTATCGCCCGTGACAAGTGTCACGGTTATTAATGTGAAATGATCCGACGAATTCGCGGGCGCTGGCTTTGCACTCTTCTCGCTCTCTCCGCCTATCTCTCGCTCGGATTATAAATTAGTCATGAAGTGTACTTTGAGGAGCTCGAGGAGCTAAGTTATTTATGTATAAGTCATCATAATTTATAGGGGTTCAAGCTTGATAATTTAGTTGCGTTTTCTCACTTTGCATATTCCTATTGATTCCGCCTTATTTAGTATTGCTCCATTCAAATTGCACGAATCGTTTGTGTCTTACATTACAATAGCTTTACATAAGGGGGAGGGAGGGGAAGGTTATCTGAAATTGTCATTAAATTGTTATTTTATTACTTTACCTTTTTTTCGTTCAAGAAATCGTTTAGATATTTGCAGTGAGCTAGAAATGTCCTTGAAAATGCGATTTGTATTTATTATTAACGAAAGATAGTCACCTTCTTTTATTTCTATAGTTTATTATTATTAATACCGAGAGTTGTGACTTTTTAAGATTTAATGCAAGATGGATAAACTTAAATTACATTTTAAGCCGCGCGCAGGAAATAATTGCAAAAATACGTTATGCGAAAATTGCTAATTAAAAGTTGAAGTTTTAATGCGGTGGTTCGTTGTTTTGTTTATGGTGAATCAGAATTGCGTTTGAGGGAAGATGACACTTTACTCAAACCTACCATTTTGCGAATAATATTTTAGAATTATTAATAATGACAATTCAGATTTCCTTTATGGACCTTCAAGGTGCCATTAAAAATTGTGATTTATTTCATTAAATAAATAAAAAAAAAAAACTAACTATATTTAACTTTTATGGTATTTCGTTTTGAATTTTTAAATATCAATTAATTGAGAGGAAAGTTGCGTTAGAAAGTATTACATTGTGTCAAAATGTGGGGACAAAGTTTGTTTGCGTGTCATATTTGTTATCTTGCTTTAAGAAAGTGCTCCCTTATTGGAACAAAATTATCTCCCTTAATGGGACAACTGAGCGGAAATTGTTTTTGGCGCGCAAACGTAAACCGTCGAAAATCAGATAATACATTGTATTACCTCTATAAGGTAAAAATTTGCTTACAAAAGTTATGCGCTACAATACATTGCTTATTATATTTCTCAAGTTTGATAAATTTCGGTAATTTTCATTACTTTTACTTTGTCTAACAAATTTCTGTCTTAATTTGGACAAATTTCGCGCGATTTGTATTTAAGTGTATAATCAAAATAATGTAGAACTTTGCTAATTTTGCATCTGGCAATCACTGAGCCCAATTTATAATTGGGCAATCAAGGACTTCATGCCTCACACCACGTGCTTTACGTTGGAAAAAAAGCTTTCTATCTATAAATAGTACGGATATAATTTTTAAATTTCATTTTAGTTGTCCTATCAGTGATAGTACTTTTTAGAATCACTGCCTTATGTATTCAGATTACAAACATCTGATAAGAAAAATAGGTTAAAATAATCGTATATATTCTGACTATATTTCTCTCAGTGTAGGGACTTGAAACAACGCACCTAATAAAAATTCTTGGACTCAACCAAATTTTCCACGTGTAAATATTTACTCAAAATGTACCTTGCTTGTTTTCGACTTTTCTTCAATTTTGCAATTCTCTCCTATTGTCAACCTCGTTACCTCGAAAGAACCTTAATCGTCATTTTTCTTTTTGCAATATCGCAATCGCATTTCTCCATTTTGCAAATTTAAACGCAACTCCCCATTACTAAAATAAACTCAATTCCCCCTTTCGCCAAATTATCGCAATTATTCTATTAGCACCTTGATATTTTCTCAAACGTGTGTAATCTCCCACGATGATGCCAAATTACAACTTAATTCATATTAGTCAACCTCGCTATTTCGCAAATTTCTCGGTAAATTTTACGATTTAAAAACTTCGATGAATGGCTTTTTGTCGAGTAAACTTTGTATCCACAATACGGTTTTTATTAAAGAATCCACAGGTCCATAAGAGAGACGCATAATGGCTGCGAGAAATTTGGCAAAGAAGCAACATCAGTTTTTAAAAAAGATTTTTTCGTAGCGCGATATAAAAATTAACTGCCAGGGTCAAGTTCGGTCATTTGACCAAACGACAATGCGAAACTTCGGTATTTATTGGACACTGCACAATTTTTGAAGTTGAAACTCGTCGGGGACGTAATTAGCCCTTCTTTTTCTTCTTGCTTCCTCCTTTTTCATGCAAAACAAGGGACGATACTTGCGACAGTGTTGGAAAATAAAATACGTTTGAATGGGACTTTGAAAATGTTAGTTGGCGAGCTTATTTTTAATTACAAACGGTTTTGCGAACACTCTGTAGGGTTTACAAAGCGAAAACTTGAGGAACCGTTGTTTTCCTACGTGGGAAAATTAGGATTTATTCCAAAAATGCGCGTTTTAATGATGAAATTGTTAAAATCGAAAGAAAATTAGTTAATTTGAAGGAAAACTTGTTTTTAAATTGCAGATTGTAAACAAACGTTTGTTGTTTTGTTTACACTACCTTCCAAATGTTTACAAACATTCTTTGTTTTAATTATGTGACCTTCCAAATGTTTACAAACATTATTTGTTTAACTTTCATATTTCAAAAAACATTATTTCAAAACAAACATCGAGAACTCTATCAAAAATTAACACTAACATGTTTTTTGGTACCCCATAAAAAGGCTTAACAAAACGCGGCACAGATTTCGGACAAGAACGAGTCGACGTTCCGTAGCTCTTTCTCGAACATTTTTTCGGAATCGTTGATGTGTACAGTTCTGGTGAAATAAAACGTCGCACATCTTTGTTCCAATTGTTTCGCTTAATTTTGTAATTGTTTTGTTGGCTTCAAATTGTGACCCATTGTGAGCACGATAGTCGTTTCGTTGTTAAAACAATGAAAGTGAATTTCAAAGATAAACCAATGTTAACCATGAAGGGTTGTTTGTCAACGTTGATTTGTCATTAAACCGGAGTTGCAAACCAAAGCAGCGTCGACCTGGCGGTTGTATTTTAATATTAGATCACTTTGCTATCTGAAAGGATTGCTTTTAGTTCTTTAGTTACAAAATATATTATGTTAGATATAAAGTATATATTATCTACTATATTACTTGTTATATTACATGTATATATATATATTATATTATATTATACTACATTATATTATACTATATCGTACGATACTTACTAAATATTTACTAAAAACTATATTATACTATATCATACTATACTATATTATATGAAACTATACCATACTATACTTATTATATTCAGTTATATTACATATATCGTGTAATATTTTATACTAAGTACATAATATGTAAGGAATACCATAAATGAAGCAAAATTGGGCGTGGCCCGTATCTAAATGGGTGACAGTGTTAGGGTGTTTGTAACCACTTTATTCCCATTCATCTCAATCCAGTTAAACTCGCAAGTGTCTTATAATTCCAGGCATTACATTCCTTCCTATCTGCCAGCGAGCTTTAGACCCCTTGAATATGTAAATCATACACTTATTACGCTCATACGAGGAACAGCGAGGAACTTTTATTTGGATATCTTCTTAGATTAAAATTCCAAGAAACTGGAACAAAGTTGAAAGTGTTTTAGACTAATTTGTACGACAATTTTATATAAAATGATTTTTTTTGCAATTATTCTAAACGAGTGCGTTGGGATGGGAAGTGTACAAAAAAAAATTATCATTTTTCTTTATTTGTTTGCTTTCAAACTTTAAGGGTAGGGTCACAGGTGGGAATTATTATTGGATAAAAATAATGCAGAATTATTGATTTGTATCGAACAGATTGCTTTTAAGAATTTTGCTCGCCTTGCAAAGGGATTTAATATTTACAATCTAAAACAAATCGTCGTTTATTTAAAATTTGTCATTGATATGTCAAATGCAGTGGTTTTTGGCCGAATGTCAAGATTCTATTTTGTCCTCTAAAGGGTGCTTGCAAAATAAATGTAGTCCAAAAAAGAAGCTCCGAATAAATGATCGCTGGCGGGTGTATTGATATTAAGTAACTAGAAAATCATTTCGCCAAATATTTCTCCTCGTTCATTTTTCATATAAATATTTTATTTTTATTATTTATCAATTTGCCATTGTTCTTTCTTGTTATTGTTATTCATTTATTTACCTAATCGTACTTTTACACATTAAAATTTATTATCTTACTAGATTAACTAAAAAAGTAAATAAAAAAAAATTGCATCACCAACAAAAGTAAATACAGAAAAAATAAAAACAAAACAGCATACGAATAACAAAAATATTTGGTACAAACGTCATATATATATATATATATATCAGTTAGGGGTATTTTTGCAAAATTATTCCCAATTTTTCTCGAAATTTACTATTTTACAAAAAGTACTATAAGACAAATTTTAGCATATATTCAGAGCTATTATATTTAGCATCATTTTAGCAAATCGAGAATCGCGTTATAATCCGTTGTAATACGTTCGATTATTATCCAAAGAGTTGGCAAATAATCTAAGAAGAGCGCTCATGAAAAATTCTATCTGAGAGAAATTGCGAAACTTTTTCGCGGAAACTCTTTCGAATCCAAATGCAATGCGTCATATCAGAATACGACACTTTTAAGTAACGTGATATCCGGTTTGAGTAATATATCGTATATTTCTTGATACGCGGAACATCTGTTTGGGACGCCCGAGACAATCTTTTTCCTTCAAAACAAAACAGCATTCCAAATTATATTGGAAATAACATCTGTATCTGTATTCAAGCCGGTACACCTGATGATTGTATGATTATTTGCCGAATTGATCTTGCGTATGAAACAGGAATTGTTGATTATATTCAAAGTCGATTTTCCCCAATAAAAGCTACCCTCGCATTTATTAATTTTTCACGAAAGCACAAGCGTTTCGTTTACATTCATTTCATTATCGTTATTGCATTAAATTTTGTTTTGTTCTTGATTTTATTTTTGTTTTTTAATATAATTTTGGTATATCATAAAGTAAAATTGTTACGGGGGATATTTTTGAAATGATATAATAATTTATGACACTGAAAAAGGAAACGTTTTTATGATACAAAATGTGAACGAACCTCGTTTTTGTTTTGTATTTACATCCAGTCTTATGTCCTTTGGATGTAAACAATATTATGTTTTTTTATCACATTTATTTGACCTTCCAAAAATGGTCAAGATTGTATTTTCATTTTAATGATAAAAAATATAAACATTATGTATATGAAAAAATTATATTTTTAACAGATAATATATTAGTATCTTTTAATAAATAATTAAAAGATTAAAAATTACGTAATGGCCTTCAATTAAACAATATTTTTTGTTTCTATGATCGTCATTTCCAAGTTTATGAAAATGGAAAACATTTCGGGGATATCTCTTTAATCTATCTATTATATAGATAATAAATTAGACAATATCTAATCTATTAAAGATTGTAATCATTTTATATCTTAATTTTAACACAGTTTTGATATTTAATAAGCTTTGCATATTTATTTTTACAATAACGATATAATGAAATGATATAATTTCACAAATATTTTACGAAAGCTTTATTACCATATTACTTTATGCATAAAATCTCATAAAATTACGGAATCATATCGTTTTATGATAATATTATGATTGCGCTCTTAAAAAACTTTTTTTTTTCTAGATAAATTATATAAACAAGTGGATGTCTCTGAGTATAAATATAATATATTTGTTTTTTTACATTACTTTGTCAGTAACACTTATAGTGTAAATTACATATCAATAAAATGTTATTGCTTTAAGTAATTTATTGTTACTTTATCAGTGATGTATACATTTGATAACGTAATTGTAAATTGATCTGTACAATAACATTTATTGAATTTCATATTTATTAACGATAAGAATATTATTACTAATATTAAAGATACTGAGAGAAATTTATTAATATTTATCATATTTTTTAAAAAAAATCATATCATAAGGCATACCATAAATGTAACCATATCCCTGAGTTATTATAAAGTACAGTAACAACTAGTAATAAGTATTTTTCTTTATGACTGTTTTTTTATAAAATTTCAATTCCAAACCAAAAGAAAGTAAAACTTAAAATTTTTAATTCCCAATTCTCAATATCTAATAAATGATAATTATATATTCTATACATTAAAAATAACATTTTCTTCTATTTAATATACTATAAGATTGCTATAAACGTACATAAAACAATTATCCACAGACCAATCTTGTAGTTGGTAAAGTTTATATACCCTTATGTTACTGTCAAGAATGGTTTTTTTAAATTCAGTAGAATTAAACCTTGAATAGTCAGACATAGACTGTAAATTTCTTCTCTACCTCGAATTCTTATAGCAATATAAATATTCTCATATCTGCACAACGTTCCAAAGAGTGCCATAAATTTATTTCCTTCAATTCTTTTTTTTTTATAATTAAAACAAATAGTATATCATTTAATTGCATACTTAATTATCATTAATATTAAACGTTTATTCGAATTAACAGTCCATTATTTATTTACCATTGTTTCTCGGAATAATTTGAGCGTTTCCGATGAAAAATGTCCGTCAGATTTAAATCAATAGCAGCGCGACGAACCAATAAATACCTCAATTATTACACCAAGAAATATTAAGTGAAAATAAATTGCATTTAAAGCACATTCGGGCGGTAAAATAACTTTCGTTGAATTTAATGGTCCAAACAATACAAAGGTAAATAAATGCGCCGAGCGAATCCGGTTTAAAACATCAATGTTTATTGTTTTTAACACGAATTGGACATTACAATTATTCCGTCCGCCCGCGAAAATGTTAATGATCGTGATAATTGTTTCCGATTAATTTTTCTGAATACACATTTTGACCCTCTAAAAGGTTACTCGAAAGAATAAAGAGTGGAAAAACATTCGCTTTTTAAGCCGCGCAGTTCTCAAGTGGGGAAAAATTCAATTTAAGGTGAAACGTCACTCGTTGGCCGATTCAAAATGAACATAACCTCAAAAATAATACATATCTTTAAATATATTGTAAAATAAAGATTCATTTATGAAAAGCTCAACGTATGTCAAAAGTTAAACAAGTTTAGAATGTTTTAAATTAGTTTTATAAAAAGAATAAAGAGAATAAGAATAAATTCTTACTAAATTAGTTAAAAATTGCTAGATAAACTCATTTACTTACCAAAGCGAATACTTTTTTTTTTCTTTTATATAATAATAATATAATAATATTGATGATTATGTCATAATTCTATTAAATTACTTATATTTACAATAATTTATCACCATCGTCATCATCACCATCATTACCATTATTATTATTATTTGCCGTGTAAGATAAAGATTTACTGCAATAGTTTAGCATATATACCGCAATAACGTGGCATCATTTATCGGGTCGCCAAAGTGTCAAAGAGTCGTTCTGACTTATTTATTTTATTTGGCAATAAAACATATGAAAAGCTAATGAACATTCAGGATACCATGGAGGGTTTCCGATGGAGATAGCGGAATATGGATTTATGGAGGTGGAAAAATACACGTGTCTCACTGGCGGCTTCTGCCTGAATAATGACAGAGCAAATACGCGCCTGAACACATAACCATTATCGACATTTACCGACCCGGCGGGTTTACGTCCGTGCTAAATGTTTAACAATCGAATGTGCGAATGGGGCAGGGGGCGCAGTGAACGTTTACTCAAGGTGGTTATGCTTTATATTATATATTAAAGTCTCAATTTGAGGAGCCGAAACAGCTGATGGAATTTTGATAGATTGGTTCTTTTGTTGTAAATGAACTCGTCAGTGAGATACTGTTACAAGATATCATGTAATGTTTAATTTGATACTACTTATTATAAGGCAAAAGTAAGTGTGCACTTATGCGGATTACATGAAAATTAGAATAGTATTTTAAAAATATGTTAGAAACGAATGTGGGTGGGGAATTGAACTCGTTACCTCGCGTCTGTCGTCGCGCGCATTTTCCCCCCGTTCTACGCAGTCACTAAGACCACGCCCCTCCAAACGGAGGAGTAGAGTGACGGTACAGTGTGTGACTAGTGCCCAAGGTGAATAGTGACTAAGGGAGGGACGACTGGTGACCAAACATCTTCTCTAAATTTCATTCTAAAGTGTATTTTATACATTTTACTACACCGCATTATAAGTTATATTGTAAATAGCCGCACATTCTCGTAAAATGTATCAATTACTATCAAATTTTTCTCAGTGTCCGTTGATCGAAGTTGATAAATTTAAATTTCGCGGATTAAAGGATACCTATTTCGTTGATTTAATGTAAATTTGAGACCACTTTGAAATCGTTCTGGAAAAAACTTTTAAAAACACCATTTAAAGGGCGACGGAAACATTTAGCCGCGAGAGGATTTCATCCGCAAAAAGAAACACCTCGAACCAATAAACGATTTTTGTTTTTACATTGCGCGACACGAATCGCCTCAATGTTATCAGAGTCTTCTAATCTTCGAAGCTTGTTTTTAAGACTTTCAGGAATTAAAGTTGGATCTCGAAATGTTTGCAAAACGTAATTTATACTTTTAGCCTTTTTTCTTTCTTTTTAATATCAAATGTGACATTTTTATTTAAGTAATATCGAATTTTAGTTGATAAAAAGTTTCGAGCTAAATTGCAAAATATAAAATTAGTATATATAAAATGAATAAACAAATAAAATAAAGTTTCTCGAGGTCGAATGGAATCAAAGTTTCATTTATGTTTAAGCTCGAATTTTTCATTATTCAAACGTAAAATATTAAAGTGTTTCCCAGGAGAGGAAAAATCGAAACTTTAAATTTAAATAAAAATACCCTTTTTTTCATAGGACTGAAAAATTAAACGTTCTTAAAATACAAAATATGAAGAAAGATTGTTTTTATTTTGTATTTACTTCCATTCTTATGTCCTTTGGACGTAAACAAACAATATTATTGTTTTGGTTATATTAATTTGACCTTCCAAATATTTACAAACATTAGTTTTGTATATAGACAATATTAGAAACGTTTCATTCTTCAGTTTCCTTTTTTTTTTAAATAATGCAAAATTTTTATTCATAATTCCTGTGCAATGAATGCATTAAGAGAAATCAAATCGTTAAATTCAAAATGATTCGTTAACGCGAAAATCGTTAGTGTTCGTTTTGTGGAAATCGTATTAAAGCGTTGTATTATTTAAGGCGGCATTTAAAATTGAGCGCGAAATGCGAAAGGTTTGGCTTCAAAGTCCGCGCTAATGACAACACACTTCAAGACCCTCAACTTGAATTTCAATTGTCGGGATAATACACGGAACGCACTCTAATGGATGCATAATTAGCAAGCCGGAAAGATGTTTTCATTCGCACGAGCTATTTCGGATAAGATTTACATAAACGTAAATCAGATGAATGCGGTCAATATTGCGAAGCGGCTCGCAAATGAAACGCGCCAGTTTTTAGCTCGCATTTGACTTCAGCTTTGCTCGAATCATCCACCTATGAAAATTGACTTCCATGTATTATAAAGAAAATAAAAGGAAGCAGAGGGGAAAAGGACCGATTCAAATTGTGGAAAGATGCAAATAAAATTGTTCGAGTGGATCGTAAAGTGGAAGATATTCAAAGAAGAATCATGCTGCCAGTCGTGGGAGGGGGGGGGAAGGGAACATCTGGCTGCTAAACAAAATATTATAATGCATAAAGGAATGGGGGTAATTCAAGAATAATTATGAATATCGGGAAATTGAAAAGTCGCTGAATACAAAAGGAGGGGAGGGATAAGAGAAACATCGTCGAATGTTCTGGAAGTCGACGGAAAAAATTGCAAATCATGAGGATTATAAAAATTTGAGATGGATCGGATTACATCTTTGATGAACTCTTTAAGGAAATTAGTAACTTGTATCGAACTATTGTTAAATTTTAACTTCATTCTCCTTCGCCCCCCCCCCCTCCCTCCGCCTCCTCGAACTTTGCCGAAATGTTCGAGTCCGAACTGATAAAAATGCCGCACTAAACATTTTAGATTGGACTTTCCAAGCGAACTTGCTGAATTTAAGATGACTCGCGTTGCATTAGGCATGAGTGGGGAAAAAAGTCTCTAATTTTGAAATAAATTTTGTCGAAGGAGGATTGTACGAAATTGATGTATATATTATTTATAAATAATATATATAAATAATATATATAATATATTATTTCATGTAATGTAATGTAATATTTTTAAAAAAGCATTAGAAAAAGTTTTTACCGAGGAATAGAACGCGTTACCTCACAGTTATGAGTCGCGCTTTTTACCACTGCTCTATACCGCCGCTTAAGCCACACCCCTTTAAGTGGTGGAGTAGAGTGACGGTGCAGTGCGTGAGTAGTGACTCAGGGAGTGATGACTGGTGACCAAAAATGTTCTCTAAATTTCGTTTTAAAGTGTATTTTATAAATTTTGGCAAATCTTGTACAAAGTGAAGTTCGATCAAAAGATATATTTCTTTTTCAGTGTATTATTATTTAATATTAATAGAAAAAATAGCCATTACTTAAATTCCGTTTAAAGATTTTATTTTCGTCGAGCTTCGTTATCTTTGGATAAAGTCGATTACTAGATTTCGGTAATAAATATTTAATATATTAAACGAAAATCAAATTAAATACAGACGTTAATAATGCCCGGCAATGGAAAAGGTTTAAACTCCAATTTCGTTTTTATTACGGCAAGTTTAAGCGAACTGCTAATTTCCTTGCGGAGGATTAAATCTGGTCTGCTATATATACACACACAACTTCCAAGAAGTATAGATTTAAACTATTTTTGAAAGCCCAGGGAAAAAATTTAAACGGCACAAGTTAACATTTATTAAAACGTTAAATATTTATTAAAACTTACAATTTTTTCACATTTTTTTAATTATGTCTTTTTAAAACTATTTTTCATACAATAATTAACATATTCATATTACTTTTTCTTCAATATTTTTCAAACTTTAGAGACTTTATATTTATAATTTCAAATATTTTATTGTTTTATTAAATAAAAAGAAATGCAAATAAATCTTTAACAAACACAAACTGAGTAAAATACAAATTTTATATCAATTTAAGGATATATTGAGGAAACAAATATTTTTGCCACAATGTCTTGTAAAAGTTGCTCTTATGATTATAATTTTTATCATCTTCAGAAGTAAAAAATTTCACTTCTCTAATATCCCATTTTTCTAAACTGAATTAAACAAATTTCATTGAAGACGTAAAATGGGATTAAAATTGAAACCTGAAGTCATATAACGTTAATCCAATGTCATTGGATGATTTGGAAATACGAATCGCTAATAGGAATGTTTCCGAGAACACCTTCAGTTCGGGGAACAGATTTCGTTGGAATTATCCGGCAAACTTTCAACGCAAATAAGCATTTATTATTGACTTCTATTGAATTGACGATTCGTGGGAAAAATAAAAAAAAATGAGAAAGGATGCTATTAAATAGAATACCAATGATTGACGAATTTAGCGTGCATATATGTGTCGGAATAATTTTAGCATTCAATAAATCTATATTGGAACGTAATGCTGACTGTTTTCCTCTAAAAATTTATATCAACATTTTATTATCTTCAATATTTCTTTGGTGACAAAAAAGCATGAAATTTTAAAATTCCCTTCTGAAATGTCATTCGAAGAGGGAAACAAAATTTTAATATTTCTTGAAGTAGTCCTTCATCAAGTTACGCCCTTATTATACGTAGCATGTTTGTTATAAAAGGCAAATTACGATGTGTATCAAAAATGCGTTTTAATGCAGTTTATTACGCGAAGCGCAGTTACGACGACACACATTGTATCTTTTTATGAAACGCGAAAAGGTCCGCATAATGATACACTTTATAGAAAAATTACATAATTTAGCAGTGCACCGATCGTAAATTTAAGCCACTCGAAATTATGAATTTCAACGCTAGAGGAAGAATAAAGTTTTAAAACCCCCGTTACGTAATGCTTGTGTAAAGGCGCCTTTTTTATACTACAAGTCGAACAGTGCGGTATCATTGCAACGAGGACGAAAAAACGTCGCATTCCAAATTACTATTACTTCCGACTACGGAAAGATATCATCTAAGGCGTCTGAAAATTGATTATACCTATATAAAAACGTTTTGCATTGCTTGTAGTAAAATTTAATGCAACAATATTGTCAATTTTATTGAAATTATGGCGACTTAAATGTAAAATATGTCGGAAGGGCGTGGTCTCTGATGTTTCCAGTCACCGATCCGTGCGAAGTGAGACCCCCACCGCTAGGTGGCGGCGTAGACTAGTGGTAAAGTGTGCGACCAGTAACCATAAGGTGACTCGTTCGAATACTGTCGGTTTCCACCTGGGAAAGTCAAAATTTTTTTGTTTAATGTTCATTTAAATTGCTACCTTTATTATGAATGCTTATATATCTCGGAATTATTATAAAAAATAGTGATAACTAATAATTATATATGTATCATATTGTCAAATTGATATATTAAATTTTACTTTACTAAATGTTAAATATTTTCACATTGGTATAAATATTAAAATTGAAGAAAAAATTAGTATACTGTACCCACTAATTGGTAATTAAGTTTTTTTTACATTTAATATATATTTTAAATATAAGATAGGATATGTAATATATATAATAGGATAAGATAAAAAGTAATTCTTGTTATACTTGATCATAAATACTTGCCCAATTTTCGGAACCTTTTTAAAGATAAGTGTTAGGTAAGAGTGGACAAACTTATCCTCATTTTGTAATGCAGTATGACTTTTTTTCTAATTTTTTTTCGGTGTATAATTTTAAAATAATCAAGGTATATTTAAATGGGTTAAACATTTTTCAGATTTCGTATGAATATATCGAAGAGGTTTTTTTGTTAACCGCAAAAGGAGGTTAAACAGTTTCAGATATAATCAGTTCTCTATTACTGATTGAAGAAGCATAATGTATTGATCTGAATATTTTAAAATACTTAATGTATTGAATGGAATCCATTTTAAAATTGTAATATTAGGCATTGGTAATAAATAACCAATGCAAATTATTAGATATAACGCACGAAAATTTTCGGAAAATTAAAATTAACTAACCGATGAAGGAACAAATTGTTGAATAAACTGTTGAATTATTTTCTTCGCGAAACCTCGTGAAATTACTTAATTTTATCGGCATTTTCATAACTGGGACACTTTTTTGAACTCGGTGAACATTTTTTGGCCATTAAATATTTTATTAAAAAAAATAAAATTACACATAAAATGTTCGCGAACGTAAATAATATCGAGATATTTTTTATGGGGTGGATTTAAAAAAAAAAGGAAAACACGTAATTTTATCGTAAATAATTCAATTATATATTTTCTGTTGAAAACTTGAAAATAAAATACACAATTTATATCTTTTAAATGTCGGTATAAATCTATACAATTAAAATTGTTTTTCATAAACAAGTATACAAGAAAATTGTTATTAATTAGTTAATAAAATTGAATTTAACAAATTTAATTGCAAAGTTAAAAAATAAATGCTTAATTTAAGTTTAATTAAAATTAGATTATAAAAATTAATAATTATTGAATAAACAGTGAAAATATTACCATCAAATATATAATATGAAATGTAAGAAAAAATAATTTGCATGGAAACAACTTGTTTAGATTTAATTAAAAAAATTTGTTTAAACTTAATTATGAAATTCAGCGCAAATTAGAATTTGGTACGTTATTGTTGCTTAATTATTACCGGAACCAGCATAATTTCGCGAACAATAAACGGGGTAAAAAAAAGGAGAAAAGTACAACATGATTTTTCTAATAATTTAAAATTATGTAAGCGACCTCAATATCGATATTGATAATGATGCTTCTGAATGAAGTATGCTCAGATTATCTGCAAGAATTCTGCGATGATTATGAAGATTTACCACTCTCTCTCTGGAAACTTTAATAATAATAAGAAAAGAAAAAAGTTAATAAGTTGAAAGTTTGAATGATGAATGGTTCCTCCTTAAATTATTAAAATTTATAACGTTATTAGCATCTGATATTCAAAATTTAATAAAAATCAATCGAATGCGAAGATTGCCATCGAGCACTGAAAAAAAAATAAGAAAAATACCATAAATTATGATTTTTTTTGCATAAATTTTGTTTACATTTCATATTTTGAATTCATTTCGTTCCTTTCGCTCCCATAAAATTGTTTACAATCGAAACTTTTCGACATTTCATAGGGAAGTTAAAAATTGTTAGAATTTCGCAGTCT
Organism: Leptoteleia sp. ZL-2020; assembly: GCA_022817305.1. Lineage (NCBI taxonomy): Eukaryota > Metazoa > Arthropoda > Insecta > Hymenoptera > Scelionidae > Leptoteleia > Leptoteleia sp. ZL-2020. Next base: position 28,707 of record JABFPN010000032.1, on the reverse strand, counting down.
TTTTTGCCCCAGGGTAGTTTACGCTTATAAATAAAATTCACAACATTTCGCAACATGTTGGAATTTCGTAATACGTTCAACTTGTACATTCCACTTCTCAAGTGGTTAATTATGTAATATCAAATTTATCTTATATCTTGCAAAACGTCAAAATAATTAGACTAATACCGCAGGAAATGTTAATACGTACTCGAGAGAATACACATTACATCAATTATTGGGTTATTTAGTTTCCATAATGATTTACTCATTTCCCAGTGTCGCCGAGTCGTTTGACGAGGAAGCGACTTTAGATCAAGTGCAAAATCACATTGAAAATGCTGTTATGAGAACTGGCAGCGTATGTATTTACTTCTACTACTACTACTACTACTTACTGTAATAAAACATGATACATGTATGATTTATTAAATAGACTTATTCGCGAAAGAGACAATCTTCCATTCTCCACACCGGAAATGGATGCAGTGTAGAAAAGAAAAGTTACATCCAAAATTCCTGTATTTTATAACACTGAAAAATATAAAATTATTATTTTATATACAAATTTTGTTTTTGTTTTGTATTTACATCCATTCTTATAACCTTTGGATGTAAATAAACAATGTTATTATTTTGATTTCATTAATTTGACCTTCCAAATGTTTGCCAACATTGTTTTTTTTATGTGCTTAATTTTAAAAACGTTTCGTTCTTCAGTTCCATAAAATAAAATGATTTTATTTGTTAAGTATAAAAATTTTGTACGATTTATTATAAATTTTACAATAATTCAAAAGTTTAATAGATTTTGCAATCTTTAGATTAGTGTTAGGACAGGGGTTAGGGTTATTGTTAGTGTATCGATATTTTTCCAGACATTCCAAGTCGAACATATTTTTCTAGTTCATCGATAAACAATTTAAATAAAAATGAACGGTTAAATAAAAAAAAAAAGGATTTGATAGTATAGAATTTTTCTTTATTTCATATCTGGCATATCACTTTTTAAGCGAGCAAAATCGTAGCGATCCTTCTTCTTCAGCAGAGGATCATCAAAGTGCATTCGTGTGTTCAGTTTATTCTAATGCTGCGTGCACAGTAAACACACTAACATGCCAAGAACTGTCTTTTAACTCCGCGAACAATAAATCATCAAGTTATTTTTCTCTCGTTCAATATATTTTAACAACGCTTCCTTTCATATCAATTTTTCTTCTTCTTCTTCCTTTACTTATTTATTTATTTATTGTTTACATTCAGGAAAATTATTGGCACACTTGTTACAATCAAAGCAATTAGGAGCATTTGGTGTAATGAGAAAATAAATGAAAATTCACTTTTATTGTGTATCTTAGTCGAGGGTATGACGTCATTTAAGTTTCACGTTAATTTAAAAAGTAGTTTAATTGTGAAAAGTCCTAGGAAATAGCTTCCTTCGAGTTTAGCAGTTTCTATTGTTTTTTATTTCGTTTCGAAAAAGAACTTTTGTGATTCTACATTTTAAAACAAGTATGTGTTATGTATAGTATTAAAATAAATAAGTATTTCAAAAAATGTAAGAAAAAAGTAGAGCTCGTTACCTTAAAGTCCCTCCAGGTAGCGGTACACGTGCGTGACAAAAGTGAGCAGTGACCAAGGAAGTGGTGATTGGTGAAATTTTTTTTTTAAAAATTAGCTTTAAATTGTATCTTATACATTTTACTACATAGTATTATATATTATACTTCAGATAGATACATATTCTTGAATTATAAAATGTAGTGGCAACTAATACAAAATTTCTCTCATTATATATTATTATGTATATAAATATTATTAAGATGATAATGATAAAAGCGATTTAACATTATTTTATTAATCATAATTTAACAAACAATTAAAAGTTATGTACGAGCAGCTATACTTTAAACGTTATAAAAAGCTTGGCTGTATAATTAAGTTACACAATAACGTAATACAATTTTTAGTTGATTATGTAAAAAAATTGAATTTAAAGTTACATAATTTCATATAACATTCATGTTTATTAAATTGAAAAGGGGTGAACTTCTTTTAATCCTAATAATTAATTTTGTTAATGTTAAATAAATAATTGTACATAGTTGGTATTTTTTAAATTAAATCGGTTTGTTGAGAAGCATTTTCATTTAACGTTAACATAATTAGCGTGGCATTAATATTTATCGTAATTTCACTCTCCATGTTAAAAACCATAAAATCAACGCAGTCGTATAAGCGACGGATCAAATTTCAACCAGTTGACAAGAAAATGATACGTTTCAGTTGCACTACTTTGACACATTATCGGTCGATATAATTCTCTTGTAATTCCAATTTTAATCTAATTAAGTCGAAACATTTTCATTCAAAATGACTTCGCTTATTGTTTTGTTTTTATCCCGCTGAAATAATAACATTTTGAAGACAATTTCATTCGTTTAATAATTATGCATTTTCGCGTAATTACTTTGGACCAGCAGCAAAATAATATTATTGTAGAATCAACGTTAATAAAATGTTGAATTAACTTCAATTTTAGTTTGAATAATATTTGAAAATTTATGATAATTCAATTTAATACTGAAATTTAACATACTTTCAACCTTTTTTCAAGGTGGTAATTTAAATAAACTTTAACTTTTGTTTAATTTTTACATTAAAAACCTTAAACGTTCCAGATATTTATTATACGTGTTTAAACTGTTATTTGGTTCAAACAATATAACATTCCTAAAACATTACATACATTTCTTAAGGGTTAATGAATTTTTACATACACATGCTTGAGAATTGTTTAAAATTTAATGAAATTTACCAAAAATTACATTCACGTTGGAATCGATAATGTTACTTTTTCAAATAATCATCACAATTAATTTAACTTTGACCCAACGTTTCACCAATATATTTCTTTAAAGTTTCTTAACTTTAATAAATCAATTTAAGTCAACAAGCTTTTGAAATGTTAACGAACGAAGCATTTCTGCGGGCATATTAGAGCATTTTTAGGTTTTTCACTTTCAAGTTAATCAGAATGATTAATCTCTGTTGAGTTGAAATGGAAGTAAAAAAAAAAAGAAACGAATTTCAAGATAAACGTTTCAAATAAAATTGACGTCTAAATCAAATTCACGTTTCTAAACTCACCTTCATTAGTTAACCCTGGATGGGATCTTCCTTCTTTGTTCGCACGTCCGCGAACCCCTTTTTAACAGCTATCGAATCTACATTGACGTTTGAATTCAGACGTGGTTAACGTAGCGTTCTTTTATTCGCTCAAAATATTCGAAAGATTGACTGCCAATGGTGAGTGTTATCACCTAGATTTATCGAGAAAAAAAGAGGAACAAGAGAAGGAAAGGAGAAAGGAGAAAAAAAAGAATGGTTTCTCAGTCTATCCTCGAATTCGATGATACATATCCTGACTGTTTCCCTGGTGAAAATGTCCAGTTTTTGACGAGGGGTTGACAAGTCGATCTATTTACAGCGCGAAAAAAGTTGTGATAAAAATTATTATACTGCTTGTAAAAATGGGAAAAATGTCTTCTTCTTATCATATTTATTATATAGTTTAAAAGATGTTATGAGGGTTAGTACGACCATTTTTTTTTTTCATTTTTCAGTACATAACTTGTTATTACTAGAGTACAGACATATTGTTAAATGTTTTAATTGATACATCAATTGGAAATCTTATACATATGTAATGATATATAATTTTGATAGTTTGACCCTCCAAAGACTGAACTGGGGTTCAAAGTGGTTAGCAGCACTTGATAGCATAACTCCAAAACAATGTGTTTCACTAGTTTCAGTTTTGCTTAGCTAAATCCAAACAAAACTTGCCGACCCCTCACTTGTGTCAATATTAATTGTTCTTTAATGAAAGACATTCCTTCCCAGAGTCAGGGAAATTCTGGACTAATCGTTCATTCGTTATTAAATTTCAATAAATCATTTAATAGGGATCTTTATTAGTGCAATTTTAACTTGTTACAAATATATATATATTATATATAATATAATATAACATTAAAAACTGATGCTTGTGCTATTAAAAACAGTAACATTTTCAGTTCACATTTTTCCAAGTGTACTTTTGAGACTTTTTAACTCAGAATTCTTTGATTTATATCTTACTTTTTATCTGGCCAAACAGTTATATCTAATCAATTATACCTGGACCATACCACATACCTTTTGTTTTCCCTAATTGCCACAGTATTTGCAGACTCCCTTATCTACAAATCATGCTCTCCTCATGGGCATCATAAATTATGAATCGGTCGACTTACCCAACGCATTTTATTTCTTACACCATAAATTTCATAGGAGTACGACTGAATTGCAATTTCTCCTGTTTTTTTGTGATTTGGAAAACGTGATTCAAATTCCAATTTAATGCATTTTAATAACGTTGAAGTTCACGATTGCAATGCATGCGCGGTGCCAAATTCCATATTGTCTTATTGGAACTTGAAGTTGAGTTGGGAAAAAGGAAAGTTGGTAACTTTCCGAAACTTTAACCGACCTTTCAGTCATATTATGTACAGCTGACAAATTCAGTTATGTCAACTGAATAGTTCATTTGGTTCCAATGAATGTGCTAGTTAAAGTATTATTTTTGCAATAGATCATCCTTTGGTACACTCAAATACATTGCATCCTATTTTCTTCGATTGGAAGGTAACGTCAGGTCAAAGTACACTCACAAAATTGCCTATTTAAGAGTAATAGAATAATCTTATATTAAATGGGATGTCCATTTGTTATATGGACAAAACGAAATTCTATTTGCAATAAGTATAAATTATTCTTACAAAGCGTATATTTAGGTAAAGAACAATTCCATTTATATTAAATGGATTTGTTTTTGGAGAAAAGAAGAAAATTAAGTTTAGTTTAAGAATATTCAACAGATGGTACAAATTTTTAATTTCTCCCAGTATAATTCTACCAAAAAGATTCCATTTGATTAAAATAGAAATTTCTTTTCAGCGCAATGGTATGGTAAAATAGCAGACACCGTGGACAATATTCCTCCAATGCCAGAAGGTATGGTAATTTTCAATACAACTTTTTTTTCTCGCTGATTTTCAACCAATCCTTAACGGGTGAATCCAAATGGGACACCCTTTACGTGGCAATATTTACATAATCATCTTTAAACTCTCGCGTTCAAATACATTCAGCCCGACGGTTCTAGAGACCGTTGAAAGCATTTGTCCTGGGTGCGATGTTCCATTTTTTTCGCGCTCGATCCGAACTATTTGGCGGTTGGAAAAGGCGCCTCTTTAATCCCTGTTTGCGGAGCAAGAAGTGCAATCATAAATTCGCATCATTTGGACAAAGTGTTATCGATCCCCCTCCGCGCCCCAGCCAATCTCGTGAAAACTCGTTTAAATTAGTTCCCGGAGGAAACTGCGCGGCGCGCAATAAGAACCCCGTCCGTTTAGTTTACGATAATGTTGCGAACCACTTTGTTTATTAAGCAGTAATTATTTGTCGGCGGGAAGGGAAGGGAAGAGGACGTTTTTGCGAACTCTGTAATTTTTGCAGTTTCACCCCCAGTGATTTTCGACTCGTTTTATTGCGAAAGTGGAGAATTAAAGGGCTGTGATTTATGGCCATAAGGGATATCAAAGTACACGAAGGAATTAACCCAGTAGGAAATGTTCTAGAGGCTCAGAGTACTGGTACAGTACTGTTACTAGAGTTACTAGTATATTGATGGAATGGTGCCAGCAATGGAGTGATAACACTGGGCCAGTATCCTCATTGTTAAAAAAAAAAATCAAGCTGGGTCCTATATAGGAATTTGGCATTGGGAATCAGCTTGTTTCCTAGGTAGGTTCCTAGATAGTTGTAGGATTTTGCTTAGTTTCCTATAACTATCTAGGAACTTACTTAGGAAACTAGGCAAGATCCTCTAACTATCTAGGAACCTACCTAGGAAACTAGACAAGATCCTGTAACTATCTAGAAACCTATCTAGGAAACTAGGCAAGATCCTATAACTATCTAGGAACCTACCTGATTTGTACACCTATACCCTACCAGTAATCATCCAACCTTGGTCTTGCATTGAACAATTTTTTTAAACCACCAGTACTGGTTCAAGTCTGGATCAACTATGGCCTTGATATTTTGACTGGCATGTCTTATATCTGGTTATGTTCTGTTCTTATTAATAACCAACCTCAAACCAGTACTATCCCTATCTCTTTACCAAAGTCTGGCTAACAGTACTGGACCAGAATCGGCCCCTTAGGTCGACTCTGGCAATTTCCCATAGGGTAATATTTCAAGTTCTCAAAGGATCTATTTTATTAAGGTTTCCTGATAAGTCGAAATCGTTTGATTTCCGTTTCTTTCTTTCTCTTACCCTTAATTTTGAGTCTTTTAAGTGAGTCGATGAAAATACATTTTTGTGGTAAATTAATAATAATTTGGTGGTTTGTTAAATGGATACTTTGTTGTTGGTGTAAATACACGTGCTTATTATTCTTTATTATTCTTTGAATATTCGTAGTTTGACGCTGCAAATTTATGGTGAAACACCGACTGTAAAACTATGAGCAATTCATTGTATCTTTATACACTGTAATGTGCACTCGACTTCAACCCATTTCGCACTTTTGGAAGCGGAAACATTCGACCAGTCAGTGCCCTCTATCTTTGTTACATTCATAGAAATCGGCCAGGATGAATAGACGGAAATGCCGAATGAATGAATGAATGCTGACTGGCTGGAAGTCGAGTGTGTCATATTCAGATGCAATTATTATATAACTATTTAGTATTTAAAAAATAATCTATGCACTGAGAAAAAAGAGTATTAAAAATTAGAAACCAAGGAATTTCAAATTTTAATAAACTGAATTTTGTTCCACAAGTATCTTTTGATGCAGGGGAATAGTTTATGCAATATATCTTTCCAATTTCGCAATATTTAATTTATTTAATATTAAAATTCCGAACATTTTTTCCCAATATTAATAATAAACTAAACAAATATTTTAATCAATATCTGTTAAAATATCAAAATCCTAAGAAAAAAGGATTCCACGATAAATTGTAGTCTAAAATAAAATGGAAAATTTATAATACAAAAAAGTTACTTTTTTTTATTATTAAATTAAATTTAGTATAAGTGAAGAATATTATAATTATACAATGACAAATAATTCGGTGTAATATAAGAAAATGATAAAGAGTAATATGAGGAAATTGCGATGATAAAAAGTGAATACGACGGAACAATGGGATTTATGGCAAAATGTCTAAGATATTAAAGCAATAAATTAATTTAATTATATTCTCCGGCTAACGACACTTTCCGTAACAATTGGTGCAATAATTTTGTATGCATCATTGTAACCGAGTCTCCGCGACAGATATCGTTATGAAATTGCACATGCGAAACGATTACGGTATCTCTCTCCGGCCTCGCTGAAATATACGTAGCTTTTTTTTAACAAATGATACTTTTCATTTATTCGACAAACAGCGTAAATATGTATTTATTTATGAGCTAACGAGGCAATACGACTACCGCGCTTTTGTCGACCGTTCTCTTTTCCTGAATAAAAATCACAACAAAATAAATTGTTTAACAACTTGCATCGAATAAAATTTGAAATTTAACACCTCGCGCTTTATATTTTTATATCTTTTTTGTTTTTGCTTTTGTAATAAATTTTCCAAATTAATAAAGTTAATTTTGCAAAAATGAAATGAAATATTTTTTGCAGAGATAATGGAACGCAAATTGTCGTGCTTTTAAAAACATTAATAAATTACAATCGAGCTCGTTATTTTACGTCACTGATCTGAATGCCCAAAATATCTTTTAATTGCTGTAATTATTTCGTTTAAATATTCATTTTACTTCAACTTTGAATTTGTATTTGGCGCGCGTGCGCGCGCACTTAGCGTCACGTCTGCAACTTCACACCGTGCTTAGATTTCGAGCACGATGTGCAAAATTAAAAAGAAAAAAAATTTTGTAATATTAAAATAATTATGATTGTAAGGTATTTTCGTTCAGAAATATTGTATTTATTAAAAGTTTTTTTTATTTACATTGAAGATAATGTTATAACGTAGAAATCTGCAATGTAAACGACTTTCAATTTAAGTACTTTTTTTTCTATTAACGTATTTTACGCTACGTTTCTTGTATCTTTATTGGATCGCTGTCTGCAGGATGGTATTTAGGCAGATTGCATTTCAGAGTTTCAAATTTACCGCAATTACGATTCGTCCGTAATTATGCACGTAATTATCTTAATTTACGGTAATTATCAAATTTGATGTTAATTATAATCTTAAATAAAACGTAATTTTAATACGTCGTATAAGTACTGTGATAGATAATTCATTTCATTCAATTTGCAAATATTTTAATGGAATAGCAGTTAAATTTACTTTAATATTAGACGATAACTTTTATATTTTTTATTAGTTTTTAGTGTTGATAAATTTATGTAAAATATTTCATTTTATACTGAAAGCAATTTGTTAGTATTTTTTAATTTTTGTTATATTTTTAATATATTTTGCGTGACTTTCAATTCCGAGGTAACGTGTTCTATTCCCTGACAATGAAATTTTTTTTCCATACCAAACATAATTCTTCCCTATATTTTTTTTAAAATACTATATCATATTATAAAAAAAAATAATATAAATTCTCACATATCACTGACTCATTATAAAATATAGCACTAATAAATTTCTCTCTCGGCGTTATTTAAAATCGATAATTTTAATTTTAAAAATTTACATTTATTTATCATAATTAGAAAATATTGACTTTATTACGACGCGGCGTAAACTTTTATATTTATTTTGAAGATAATTTGAGCGAGAAATTCACCATTAAAATTACATCAAATTAATTCGGGAATAAAACATTTTTCAAGTTACTCGAATGATTACATTATTCGAAGTTTTGCTTCGGCAAACTCGCATAGCTTTTTTGCCTTCTAAGTTTCCACCCGCTGTATTTGTTACATTTAAAATGAGATAGAAATACAAATGAGATTACGATTCATTGCAGCGGGTGTACATGTTTGCTCGTTCTAATTAGCTGATAAGATTACAAGTGAGATTATTTTTCGAATTATGTCAATGCAACAATATATGTACGTATATAATAATTAAATTAATTTTCAGATATATCTTCATTCGAAGCAATTATTCGTAATAAAGTTAGAAACAAGTTAATTATAAATTAGCATATTTTTTTAATTTTCATAATTTGCACGTTTTTCGTATTTTTATGGAACAATTTTAAAATTTAATAATTACTTACGTACCTTGTGAGAGTCAAAAAAAAAATAATTTTATTCGAACAATTTTCGCTCAAAGAACCGGAGAGGAGTTTTAAAATTGTCCATTTCTTTATCAACAATAAGTGTCCTAGTTTTTGCAAAAAAAAAAAAAAAATATTGATGTGATCCTACTCATACATTATTTTACTGCGGGATACAGTATAGCCAACGTCATCGAATAAATCATGGTTATAATTTTGATTAAAAAAGGCTAGAGGATATAATGTTTAATAATTTATTGTTATTTATTTAATAACAACAGACAGTTTAATGAAATTAAATTTAGAAATTGAACAGTCATAATTTATGTCTATTTTATTTACAAAGTCTAATTTTATTACTCAGTTAATTTTTATATATGCAGCATATATGGCACATATATGTTTATCATTATCATATGTACCATATCAACATATGGCACACATACAAATTTACCATTTATATATATATATATATATATATGTATCCATGTTTCCATATAATACATATATGCAATCATGTATGTATGTAGGTTACGTGTGTCCATATATGTACCCATATATCACATATATCGAGATATATATATGCCACATTTGGGGCACATATGTGGTTCAATTTTTGAACACATAAATATGCAAAACAAAGCAACTCGCAACATCATACACAACGTATCTGAAATCTGAAATTATTTTTATTCCAAAAGACAATGTCAAATGCATCGTAATCGATGTTATTGAAAATCGCAATTTTTCATTGTCATGCGTTTATTCTTTACTCCGCGTGTGATATTAATAGAAATGAAATTGCACTTTATTCCGTTTCCACTGTAATGCCTGTTTTATACAATTGCGATTCAAGTTAACGGAACTGAAATTACGCTCCTTTTAACTAAATATCACTAAAATGTTATATTACTGTTCTTCCGAATTATTTCAATTTCCGTTGGCGCATTATTGTACACTTTGGTGTGATGAATAAAGCTGTCATTAAAACTGACTGAAATATTCCCGATTCACTTTTCCCATAAACCAGTGGTATAGCAAATATTGAGTAAAAAATCATATGTCTCTTGCGTGAACTGTGAATTTTTCGTCAATGTTTATGGCAAAGAATTTGTTAACATTACTTCATATTTCTATAAATATATAAAATAATGATAATAATTTTGCAAAAAAAAAATTTAAAAATGTTATTTACTTTTGTTAAAGTTTACGAGATGAACCGTGTAAAAGTCATTTTTCCAAGTCTTTTTTTTATACGCCAATTATATATAAATAACCGTATTTTTTCGAGTATTAACAATTTCGAAGCCAAGGAACCACAATTTATCATCTTTTTTTTCCGTCCTTCTCCTTTTCTCTCCGGTCTTTTCTTTTGGTAATAAAATGAAACCGTCTAGTTTACAATAAAGCGGAACATCGCAGTCAAGTACGTTAAGGGGCGGAATCAGCATTTTTCTAATACCAAAGTTATCAATTTTTATTTCGCGTGTAATTGGAAATCATTTTTATTGAACCGTACGTACGTAACGTCGCTCTCACTCTTTAATTAACTTCGAACTAAGTGGAGAAAACTTACGTAAAACAATAAATTCCTGTATAATTGTTATTACCTTTATTAATATATATGTACATTCATATATATACATATATATACTGTATTTGAATTATAAATTAATTAGCACCGAAAACTAACGCCAGCTGGATTTATCTGTAAAATAAATAAGCTTTCGCAGTGTATCTACTTTATATTTTTGTCAGATATATTTCTAGTGTATTGATTTTCTGACAGAGGATATATTTTAGATACGTATTTCATATATATTAATGTTAACAAATATACGTCACCGATGCTCAAAATAGTTGTTACAACTCACAGTTTAAGATGCTTAATATTATTTTGCTTTTATGATTATAAGTTGGTTATTTTTATGCCCGATGTTGCGAGATGAAAATATTCGCAGTAAAGCGTTCTCTTGTGTAAATTTCATATAATTAAATTATTAATCATATTAAGATTTGATAAATATTAATTGTCAGCGTGATCACGGTAGCTGTGGTCGTTTAAGTTTATGATAATGAGCAAGGATTATATCTGATTTTAATTAAGTTACACGTATCTTTATTAATACTTGGAAAATCAAGTGATGGAAGTAAGGGTGAAGTCAGACAAATTCCAAAGGGGGCTGTTAAATAAGTAAATATGTAAATGGGTGTAAGTTTTCAGGGGAAAAAAAAATGAACTTTCATTATTTCGCTTCTTTTAAGTTATTTCCTGGATGGGTTTTGTTTTATTAATAAATTTACAATTGTTTAAAAATGACTAGTAATGTAGTTTAATAAAACGTTAATAATTCAGAAAACGGAGAGGATTAACATTTTCATTTACTCAATATATAAACGTTATATTTGAATATGACGAGAAGAAGATTAATTTAATAATTATGAATAAATAAATTGATTATTAGAGCAATAAAAATATTAATTAATTGAATAAAATGTGTATATATACAACTGAAATCAATATAAAAATGATTGTGCCATTTCATTTCAAGATGAAGTTGCATTACGTCAAATTATAATCTGTTTCTTTTAAATTTTAATATTGGAAACATAAAAGAAAACATTAAAAAATTTAATCAAATGAAACTTTTTTTTCACCCATAGACGTGTGCTTGAGAAAGTGCGCGCACCGTCGAGGAACGCATTTACAGCTTTAATTAGCTAATAGGATTAAAGATAGTTCTTTTTATGTGTTTCGCCACTCGAAACTTAATATAATTAGTCACATAATATCATCCGTTTTCGATTTTCAATTTAATACAAATGGATAATTTTGTTTTTACATTGAAAAATGAAAATATACAAAAAGTCTAATCTAATATTAATTAATTGGAATATTGTAATAAATTTAGGAAAACATGTAAGTTTTATTTGAAATATAAAGTATCAGTTGAAATGAAATGAAACATTTAAAATAAATATATTTATATGAAAAAGACGTATGAAAGGTATTAAAGATTAAAAAAAAAAAGAATATAAACTCTTTTTACATGGAAAATTGGTTTTAGTTTGTTAATATAAATAAAATATTATTTTTATACTAAATAAGTACCCTTTCATAACATGAAAAATTCTGTTACTTTTAATTATCAATTTATAAGAGTAAAAGTAATAAATTTAACTAAACTGTAAAATAAGATATATTTAAAATCAAAGGAATATAATGTTTTTGAGTAGATGAATATTTAGTGTACTCTATTAGCATGAATTTCATGCTGGTGTCACTCATATTCACGTTGACTGAACAAAGTGACGACGGTGGCGCCACTAAACAATCAAGCATTCCACATATTGTACATTCAATATGACATTTTCGCGTTGATCAAACGCGACGTTTATATTATTTATTATCATGAAAACTAACGCATTTTTTAAGGCCAATGCGGGCAACGGGGAAATATTAAGAATTGAAGACGAAAAAAATATGTTGGAGGGAGAGTTACACGAACTCGATGTCGAGGTACTATCAATTTATGCTAATTTTACATGACATTTCTCTCCGGGTAAATTTATAGTCCCAAGAACTGAACGTCATTTTCTTTTTCCATTTTTTTTTTGTTCCAATATTCATGGAAATAATTTAGTCGTTTGGTTGCAAGGAAATTTTGTTTATTTCAACTCAATTGTTCTCTTTGCAAACAATTGGGTATAACTTTTCATAAAATCTTAATAAATTATTATTGCTGGAACATTATTAAAATAGTTCACTTATAATTAATAAAAAGTATGATAAATTTCAGCTTATTTATAACAAAAAAAAACTAATATTTCAAATTAAATTCAGCGATAAAATATTATTTATTGCAGCAGTATTACTTTGCTGTAACACGACTTATTCGAGTTTAATAAATTTCCGCATATTAAATTTCAATTGATATTTTCACTGAACTATAACGTATAGTTCTTCCTCTTTTTATATATATTTTTTTTTCCTTCAATTTCCGTGCAGTTTATGTATTTACAATTGGGAAGGAAATCTGGGTTAAGGTTAAACATTGCTCATGGTTAAAATTCTCATTTTCTAATTCTCCTCCGGCTCGTAATTATTTTTCGAAATTACTTTTTGATAATACTTTTCCAAAAACAATTTTTGACGTTAATAAATAATCGCTTATTTTTATCAATAATAATAACGCAGAATAATGTTCTTTTTTCATATATACACGATTGAATTCGGGAAAATGTTGACTGATGAAATTTGTGTTATTGCTTTATTTTTTTTTTCTTTTCTTTTTTGGTTTGCTTTTTGTTTTTTGAGATTCCATTGGGGTGGAAGGACGACGCGGAAAAGTTAGTACCTTTCGAAACTGTCCGGTAAGTGAAACCACGCTGAACCCACATTAATGAAATTGCGCTCAATGCGGAACTGACAAATATTGAATTGAATCGACATTCATGAATGCGGTTTCCTTTCAGTGTTTGTCATTTTAACATGGAGCGCGCCGCTCATGAGCGTGGCTGCGCTGCGGTTTTCCTCGCCGGCTGACGACTTTTACAATAAAATATCACGTAATCATTCTGCCAGATCAAACTTTCAAATACTGCGATGTTAACTTTGTCATTGTTTACGTTGTCAAATAACGCCGGCAAACGCAACCGATATAATAATAACAGTGAAATAAAATAAACCTCGGTCCGATAAAAACCACTGACATGTTAATAAATTGAACGTGCAATAATTAACAAAAATTCGCAAATTATTGCCTTTGGTTGGTAAGGCATGCTATTGTCGGCTTTCAAAAAATATTTATCGATAAACTGATACAGGTAAACATTTACATATCCATATGTTTGATATATACATGTCCATATGTCTGATATATATATACGTCCACATGTCTGACGTATACATGTCTGTATGTCAGATATATACATGTCCATATGTCTGATATATACATGTCCATATGTCTGATATATACATGTCCATATGTCTGACGTATACATGTCCATATGTCTGATATATACATGTCCATATGTCTGACGTATACATGTCCATATGTCTGACGAATACATGTTTGTATGTCAGACATATACATGTCCATATGTCTGACATATATATACGTCCACATGTCTGACGTATACATGTCTGTATGTCAGACATATACATGTCCATATGTCTGATATATACATGTCCATATGTCTGATATATACATGTCCACATGTCTGACTTATACATATCCATATGTCTGACGTATACATGTTTGTATGTCAGACATATACATGTCCATATGTCTGATATATATACGTTCACATGTCGGACGTATACATGTCTGTATGTCAGACATATACATGTCCCCATGTCTGATGTTTATATGACCATATGTCTGATGTTTACATGTCCGTATGTCTGAAGTATATGTCCAGGTATACAGTACATTTATGAGGTCCAAATCATATATGTGTTATGTGAGCATATATGCCACTTGTGCAACATAAATCTTTATTTTTACATAGGCTATTTAGATAATTATTCAAACATTAAATGATTGCAGTTTACCAATAATTTCATTTATAAATTTAGTTACTTTTTAATCATAGCAATTGTACTTGTACAATTTCGTTTGATTACTTTGAACATCAGGATTAAAAATTATGCGAAATATTTGAATATATATCGATTGCCTATCTTTGAATTTGACGCGGATTATGATATTTTGTGAATTGAAAAATATAAAATTTTCGATTCCATTTGCGAATTTTACTTCGTACCATTGTGCCAGTTTTATTGGCGGCGCCTTAAATGTCAGACTTTTCTGAATAAGATCGTAAAAAAAAGGAGGAAGAAGAAAAAAAGGCGCAGTCTGACGAAGATACATCAATTCCAAGTTATTCCCACATTTATGGGAATTTTATGCCATTTTAATACGGATTTCATAAACATGGGGCGAAGATTAAGTGCGAGGTGACCGGGTTGTAATCGCTTAAGAATGACAACTTGGCCCTTTTCTATAATATTACAAGAATAGTCAAAATAATTCCGCGAATGTTTTTTTCATTTTGCAAATGCACCAGACGTTCGTTGGCAAAGCGAAAAACAAACGCATAAAGGGGATTTTCCCTCGCAACGGATTATCGTCCACCGGACGGGGAGTGGAAATACATTTGTCCCAAGCTTAATCTATAACTGCGTCCATGAAATCATGTTAAAACGGCATAAAATTCGCATAAATGCAGAAATAACTTTTGAAGCGTTGTATCTCCGTTACAAATCATCGTACCAACCTTACTTTTTTTACGATCCCCGCTCAGATAAGTTGAGTTTTTAAAATGCCATCAACCAAACTGGCACAATGCAACGAAATAAAACCCGGAGATGACGTCAAAGTTTGTTATTTTTCAATTAAAATGCATTACAGCGGTTTTGGGGCGGGCTTTGACAAGACGTCGAAAGTGGCGCTGCTGGATTCTGAATTACACCCGCTGGATTATCCGGGAACACGCTTGAACCGCAACTTTTTATTCAATAACGGCGTTACTTATACGTCAAGAACCTTTTTTCGATGAAATTCCGAAGAATTTGTTGTTTTTCTGAGGCTATTTAGTTGTTTTAGTAAACAACAGTTGTTTGTCAACATGCCAAAGGTCAAATGAACGAAACAATAACAATGTTTTTTATTATTTTTATCTTAGTACCCCTTTAATATTCATAAACAAAAACAAAGTTTGTTTACAGTTTTGTATTTTGAAAAAGTTTTATACTTCAATTCTGTGCCGTCTTTTTTTTATTATTTTTTGAATTCCCGATCATTTTTTACCATTTTGAGTTTAAAATTTATGATATGGGATATTTTAAAGTCCTAAACGAAAAAGAAAAGATATCTGTTCGCTGGTAGAGTAATTTTAGACACTTTATTTTTGCATAGATACAGTAAATTTTAATTACATTTGTTTTATTTCAATTATGATTTTATTGCAAAATTGATAAGCGCAAACCCAATGCCAATTCTTTATTCGATTAAGGGCAAACTTTATGGGATAGTTGATAGGCTCGCTGAAAATCGATGTATCTGTATCAGTTTACGTGCAGTTATATTTGGAACGCATCAAAATTCGAGATACATAATTGGTAGACGTATACATTAACGCGTTAATTATGTGTATTCTATTATATTTCATATAAATATATATTACGCCGGGTGAAATTTATTAGCAGTTGCCGTTATATTTTATAATACTGGATCATTGAAGCGCGTGCCTCCTGGGCGCTTCATTTCTGTATTTATTTCTAGAAACAACAATTCCATCCTTGAGTATGAAAATTTAGGTGAAATTTGTTAGAACCTATTCTTTTTTTTTCATAATATAAGAAAATAAACAAGTGCATTATCTGAAATAGACTTTTTGAACATATAATTTTTGAACATTCACTCACCGACTGCATTGTCACTGCGTCACTATTCACTGTGACACTACGCCCCATAATGACAGTGAATAATTTGTAAATTTCTGAAATATTACAATAACATGCATTACCCACGAGTATTCTATGAATAATTCTGCATGAAAATATTTATTTAATATATTCAAAGCATTCATAGAACAAAGCATGGAGCGGCGCGTGAACCTTCTCACGGCGATCCAGAAAGAAAACTGATCAGAAATTGATGGCCGATCATTATGATATCTCGGCTCATTATCTAGTCCACCGTTTGATTGATTATGACGATAAAAACAAACTAATGAATGCCTCCATTGATAACAAAACAATTGATAACGGGACGAGGTCGTTATCGGGAATAAATTTCTGGAACAATTTCACTGGAATGATCTGGAATGGTTTTAAAGTTGATACTCTCCCTTTGTTTTATATACACTGAGAAAAAAAGTAATAGTAAAATTGAAAAAAAATTTTACTATTAAATATAGTAAAAATGATAATTATGAAAGCAATTTATAGTACTTTTCTGCTAATATTTACTACATGACTTTTAACATTTTACTATTATTAACGGTAGAAATAATTACTTGTCCATTATATCCTCAAATTGATACCAAAAAATAGTAATTTGTGATACATCCTTTTTCTCAGTGTATGCTTGTTATTTCTCATCGCCAATGACGAATACTTAAATGATTCATTATTTCCCGCGCATTTATCTAATGCGCATTACGGCGAAACATTTACGATGTAGAATTATAATCGTGAACGTACCGAATGTCACGCCCGGCCGTCGTAAGTCATAAAATTTAAATTTAGGTGACGTCCGTGTAAGGTGATCGCGTGCTCACGAAAATGTTGCAATTTTTCATCCCGATTTCCTGTATACCTGTATCTGTTATTTATTATGTATTTAGGCTGATAGATACGTAACACTTTGATTGTAGACAGTGTGATATAAAATATTATAATTTCCTCCCTTTTTCCCCCTAATTTTTCGATAAAATAAGATACCTTAGTAAAAATGAAACATATGTGGACATACATGTGTTTTCTTTAATACATATATGGGCATATATGTTTTTTCATAATCCATATATGGCTATATGTGAATAATCATGGTCGATATATGGTAAGAATTGATATAATAGGCTAGCCATATATGCTTATAATAATTTCCTTATATGGAAATCAATTATTGCCATATAACAACCATTTATGCTCATATATGGCCGTATATGGCCATTTTTTTTGGTGCATAAATTCGAAAAAATTGTTTCCTCTTGCTGCTAAGAACTAGTAGTAAGAAATAGTTTAAATAAATGAAATTGATCAACTTAGTTTACGTTAAACAAACGAATTAATTAAACAAACGCGAGTCGGTTGTAAATGGTAAGTTAAATTTTATTGGTTTATCGCTGATAAAGTATATTAATTAAAATCTTAATTGAAATCTTTGAGCAATTACGTTCGAATGCACGAAATGAAGCATTAGCATTAGTTTTACGAGTCGAAATTGTATATCGCGGGTATTATTTTTTTATTACCCAGATCTTTGTTATTTTTGTATACAACAAACAAATATAATTTTATATCGATCCTGTGTGTATAAATATTTTTGCAACATTTCTCAAACAATATTGAATTACTTATTTTATAATTTATTTTATTATTAACAAAATCGATATTTCCAATATCTTTGCACGCACATTAAAATGTTTTAGATTTTCTAATATATCGCAGCTCGCGTTCGGCGTGCATTTTTAACTAATGTAGTAAGAATTTGTTCTATTTGCAGAAGAACCTAGGTATTAAGTCGACTAAAATGAATATTTAAACGTTACATAAACTGTATGGCTGATTCAACCATACACTTATCCTACAGGGACTTGACATAACCTCATTTTGAAACGAAAACTACTTGGATTTCACTGTGTTTTGGATTAGATAAATTTGTATGGCTGATTCAGCCATACAGTGTATATAAATTGAATCAACTAACTAGGTTTTCATAAATTCGACTCACATAAATTTGTTTGGCTACGATAATTATAATTTCTACCCAATTGGCGCAGGAACGAGTAACCAATAGTGCGATTATAAAACAATTTCATTTAAATTTCTGCTTTATTATTATATAAAACACATTATACTTGGACTATGGGAAAAAAATCAATAGTAGCAACAACTAATATTGTCGTTGAAATGAAGTCAAAGTTTCATTATATAATAACTAGAATATCCAGATAGGAATATTAGGCAATTTATATGATCTTCACTTGTAGAGGACCATAAATTTTATCATCATAATTTCTTATTAAAATGAGTTAATTTTGAAATTAATTAAAGTGAAATTAATTAAATAATTAATTAAATTCATTGAATGTTAACGTTAAATTAATTACATTTAAATTATGTTTTAAAGTAACAGATGTGACATATATGTTGGTCATATATCTTAATGTATGGCCACATATGTCACGCACACATACCACATGTATATATATATATATATAAAGTATATTTTTACATATATGGGGCTTTTATGTTGTCAAAAATATATTTGTGAAATATATGTAACACATGAATAACACATATATACGACATATATGTTACTTTTACATCGGATGAAATTAATTTCAAATTTATCAATTTAGATTTTTGAAAATTTGCATTTTTTAATAGTTTACTTAAAATGCAAAAAAATAACGAGTATATGTTTTCGCAAAATTTTATATAAATTGTATCGCGTACATGACAAGTGTTAATCAGATGTCTAATTGTCATCGCAGTGCTCAACTTTGTTCCATAAGTTTGTTAAAAAAAAAGAAAAAGAAAAGTTCCGAAGCTCGTTTGACTCGCGAGAAACTGTTCTCCGACGAATCGTGTTACTTGGACCATCCCTGCCGACGACTTAAGTGACAAATTAGTCAACTTCAAGATATGAACCGTGTCGCAGTTATTTTCATTGCTCGTCAAAGTTGCTAACTTGTTTTAACGCGATCATACATAAAGGGGCAACGGTTTTTCCAAACAACTGATTACAATATTTAAATTTCATGCAATTTCCCACTTTTATTCCCAAATGGAATGAAAGTTGTTTTACGCAATAAATATTTTAATTCTTCTAAATAATTTAGAAAAATTTCATCTGTTGGGTTCAGCTCATTAGCTTTATTTCAATTATGTTTACAGTTTATTTTCATATCACAGCTGATTTAAATAGATAATAAAAAAAATATGCATAGTGTTCTCAAATTAATTACTACTGATTATCATAATTTTATAATTAGTAAATTATAAATTATAATTTTATAAAAAGGAAAATTAATATTACTTTTTAAAATTCGTTAAATTGAATTAAAGATATCTTATTATAAATTTGAAATTCAATTCATTAAGTTCGAATTTTGTAATTACGTTGTCGTTTGGAAAAGTCGTCGGGCGCTGCAAAGAAATTAGCCGATTTCAATCAACAGATAAAGAATCTAATATAATGCAATTTTTTAAGCAACGACAGTAACATTTTCCTTGTTCTTTTTTTCGCTTTTTCCCCATTTTTTTTTCTTTTTTTTCGAATTCTATTATAATTTTAATTTAAGGAAATTGACTGCTGAGCTAAGGCTTTCCTGGAGTTTCATTCCATTATCCTCACATCGTCACTTCGGTTCTATATTTAGAGGAATTAAAAGCTACATTTCAAGTTTCAAGTTTTACTCATCACATTTGCCAAAGAACTTCTTTTCCCATCTGAAAAGTAATCAGGAATATTATTCGATTTCCATGATGTTTAATGGGTATTAAAAACGTACCAGCCTCCACTATTTTCCCCCTTTTCTTTTCTATATTTCATCGTAAATATTACACGACGATAGGCAACACCGTTAAATTGTACAAAATAGCCGATGATGAATTATACAAAAAGTCATTAATTATACGGCTATAATAGGGTTGGAATAGTTTTATAATGGGATTTTAATGGACCTGCTAGGATTATTGTTTTATAGGTTGGTTGGGACTGAAGTTACAAATCATTTTCCGAACGATTTAAAAATAATTAAATTATCAAATCTGGGAAAAGTTTTCGAATGACTTTTAAACAGTTTCGACAAGACAGTTATATTTTCTAGGCACAAAAAATAGGGGAAATATTGATAAAATATCGATAAGAATTTTTTAAAAAATAGTTACCTTTTTATGGAACTGAAGAACAAAACGTTTTTGAAATAAAGAATGTAAACAAGCAGTGTTTACAAACATTTGGAAGGTCACAAAAACAAACAAATTGTTTTATTTACATTTTGAACATTCATTGGAATTAAATATAAAAACAAAAACGAATTTCGTTTTTGTTGGTTTTTTTAAAAACGTTTAGTTTATCATTCCAACCTTTTTTTTTAATTACAGTACAAGATTTTACGTAAATTCCACGGTTGAATCAATAATTATGACTTTCATTTATTTCATTTTATTTACCCGCTGTTTGATGAGCAACAAATTCGAGCTTTTAATATTATATTATAAGGATTTCGGGAATCCTATGGATTTAACTGTGGAAGCTCGTGAAGATAGATAAATGGATCAGGATCTCTGTAAAAACGCTCTCAATATCATATATCCGGATGAATGATGTATTATGCTGATACAGATAAGTATAATACGCAAACGATAGAGATTTTTGATCGGTGATCGTTTTCTACTTTATCCTTTATTCGCGCTGAAAAATTGTTCGAGATCGTGATGCAACGAACAAACAGATTGTAGTTGATAATAACGGAACTGTACGTTCAATGCGTCACTTTTCTGATAATTTGCAGCGATTTAAAGATTAAAGGAGACAAAGTATTTTCAGTTTTGAAACAAAAAGTTGAAACTTTAATCACAAGTACAAAGAAACTATCTGAAATTGATCTGCTAATCCTGACAAATGAACCAAACTTGACCTAATATTGGGCCAATTATCGAAATTATTATTAAACATATAAAGATTTAAACATTAAAATAATTTTTTAGTGACTTATTAAAAATTTATTAAAAAGAATTTGAAATTATTTCTATTTAGTTAGTGGAACAAGACTAAGGAAGTGAGACTTATTATCAATGATGACTTTTCATTTTATTATTAAATTATTATATTATTTATATATCAATTATTATTAATATTAATAGTTACTTAGTAATAACAATAATATACTTATCCAGAATTTCTTTTAATTACAAAACATAAGCATTTGAGTACAGAAAATATTATTTTGAAAATTAAATCCATTTCTTATGACGACATCTATTACCTATTCCATAGAACTGTCTTAGTTTAATAATTGTCAGTCAATCCAATTTCCCGTGTCAACAATAACGTAATGAAAATTGATTGGCACATTTGCACACCATTATAATTTTTGTCGAATCCGAATGTTTGACGTTTAAAATAGATTTATTACCGATTTTCATAAAGCCAGCAGGAATTTCAATTACATTTTTCTCTGTATCATTTCAAAGCGCCGGTTGCTTTGATGCCAAACTGATTTTATATTAATATTTTAACGTGACAAGTTTTAGCTTTAATTCGCTTTCATAAAAACACGATGATACTTTTAATGAAAAATTATGTAAATCATATTTTTCGTGCAAATGATAAACTTAATTTAACACTTAAAAAATGTTATTTTATTTTATTTAACAGTGTGACATATTAATATATCAGTTTCTAATCTTTAGAATTCTTATTGGTATATCAATAATAATACTTTAGTAGTTTCAAATTAATTTAATAATATTTACTAATACAGTTATATTTTGTTATATCTCTACTATATTTTAATGTAACTTTACTATACTTAAATATATCTACTATATTTCAATATATTTTTACTATACTTCAATATACATTTAATAAAATAAATATATTTGTACTTTAACATATCACAATTTACAATAAAACATTATTTTCATTATTTTTCAAATGAAAGCTGTCAAAACGTGTTATTTTTTATGTGATATTATTTTACTTCTGTAAAAGGATGTGATTTAATAAGGGAATTCTCGGATTGATTTGATATCACATCAATACCAAAGACATCCGTTCCAAGCACAAGTTTCGTCAGTCTCATACGATCAGTCAGCTGATGAAATTTAGAAATACACCAAATTCCAGCTCCTAACTGGAAAACAAATTTTCCCTAATGCATTAAACATGAAAGATTAATGTACAACAAACGAAAAAAAAAAAGAGAAAGAAGAAAAAAAGGGAGTTAAAACGTGAAAAACAGCTGATACTGTTTCGGAGCAAAGATAAATCACTGGAGTGAAATGTTTTAAAATGAATGGTACGGGGCAGTTGTTAATATTGTATGGATTTCAAAGTGTAAAATAAATTGCAAAAATTGAATGACTCCTGAAGCTCGGGGGCGGACTGGTATTTAAATATTGCTAAATTAAATTTAAATTGCTTTAATAAATATTTATTTATACGTAATGAGAAATGAACATCCTCTCGTCCTTTTCTTTTTGTCTCCCTTACTTCAATGAATTTACAATAGATTGCACTTTTAGCTTTTATCAAAAGAAATTCAATTACACGAGAATTTCGACATAAAGTCACGTTTTAATAAAGCCGTTTCAATACAGTTGTGTAGCTGTCCTGAGGGATGTTCTCGTTACTTTAAGGTTGAATCAATGCTAACGAATGCGTTCGAATTATGTTAAACTAATATTCGTGATATAATGAAGAAACGTCCAAGGGAATAAATTGTTCCTAAAAATATTTTCCTCCTCTTTTTCTTCTTTCTTTTCCATTTTTTTTTTATTTTATTTTATTTTTTTTTTTTGACTTTTCATTTGAAACACAATTTAATATTTGCAATCAGTTAAATTACTCGTGGTCGTTTGTTAATGGTATAAAAATCTGGGATTTTATTAAATAATTATTCTACGACATATTTAATGGGACAAAGTATTCCTGGAATGTCATTAAAATATGTACTTTTCTCGTTAATTTGATGTTGCGTTAACTTTTCTCGTTAATTTAATGTTGCGTTGATATTATAAAATTATTCAGAGTATTCCTGGTGAATTCCAAGAATGGTATCGCTTTCTAATATAAAAAACATATTCTCATAATATTTTGATTAAGTTTTTTTGTTGGAATATGGCAAGAATATTTCGTAAATATTATGGTAAATTTAGGAATTTGGAATTTTTCGCAACTTTTCAATTTGTAATAGTTCGTATTTATTTTTTGTGTATTCAAGGAATAGAATTCGTCAGCTCGTGTCGATTTATTTTTCCATCTTTTTTTATTCTATTTACCCCCAATTTTTAATTTGAAAAATTAATTAAATAAAAAGATTAATTAACGAAATAATTCGTTTAATGTACTTTTACATTCAATTTTACATTACAATATTCAACCAATGTAATGCAATTGAAGTGTAAAAATAAAGGTACAAATTTAAGACAATTTTCAGCGGGAGTATTTTTGCCCGTGTGACCTAATTTTAATCTTTATGAATAGAATGAAAAGTACAGTAACAAATTATTTATCATTATCAGCAAAGTTGTTGATATTCTTTTGATAGGCCTGCTGAGAAATTCTGTTATGTGCTCGGGAGGGTTATTGAATTGGGATAGGGAGCTTTCCAATACTCGGAAATTTCTCCCGCTTCAATTACTTGACAATTAATAGCCAATAAGTTAGTTTTAGGTGCCCCTGGACATATTATGTTCATGTTTGTACACGTATACACTTCATTGGCGTAATTAAGAATAATTTTACACATCATAAATAATTGAAAATATGATGGAATAACTCTAAATAGTTTTTATAGATAATTATCTGGGAAAAAAAATATTCACCAAATTATTTAAAATGTCACGTTATTAGATTATTTTAATTTTCTATTCAAATTTTTTTTTTATTTCCAATAAATTTTTTATGTTCCATAAATGCAGTACAGTAAAAGATACTTTTATGGAATACGTCAAAGTAATAAAAAATGTAAAGTTAATGCTAAAATGAACGAACGTTCGTATATTTTATAAATCGTAACGATGAAAGTTTTGAAAATTTTAATATAAAATTTCGTTCAAACCTGGAACGGAGTTTCGGTTGATGGGGGAAAAAAAAGAGTAATATTTTAATCTCCGTTAAACGAGTGCCTTAAATGTTATTGAATCACTGAAAGGGAAATGTTGAAAAGTAAATTTGTGTTTAAAATTGGAAACTGAAACTTTATCTTTTTTTCCATCAAAGAAATTCTCACGAATTAGTTTACTTTCACACCAAAAATAATAACGAAATTGAACTTTAGTGCTTTCTTCCATCAAAGAGATTCTCACGAATTTGTTAATTTTTACTCCAAAAATAGTAACAACGAAATTGAGCTTTTAGTGCTTTTTTATTCTATTTTCATGGTAAAATTGAAGAGGAATTATTTTGTTATTGCATTAAATAGAATATAATTATTCAATTACTCTTATATTTGGCGCGGATGCGCGCGCATTTTATTTAACAACTGCAACTTCACGTTGAGCTTTTCTTTTGAAGAATGAGAATGATTAATATGTTATATATACAATGTGAAAGTCAAATTCATTTTAATGCTATGCTGAATTATTGAAAAGTACACTTTTATATGAAATTTAAGCAATTTTCATATGGTACTAGGAATTATCAATTCATGTATTGAAAAATGTATACGAATATTTTTCGATGATTGATCTCATTCAATTATAATGTAAATTGGATAGTTGGGTTTTGCATATAATCCACAATCCAATTATAATCCAACAAGATATAGGAATAGTTAAAAGCATATACATTAATTTTAACCGTATCAGATGTGTATGTATACAGACAATAATTTGATTTGATTAAGTGCTGACAAATTGAACTCAAAATGAAGAAGTCAGTGAAATATATATAATTTTTAAACACATATTTATATTTATATTTATAATATTTTAAACACAACCATTACTGAAAAACTTATTATAAAACTTTAGAGTTTCTTTTTTATTGAAAAAAAGCTTGGCACTTTGGAACTACGTAATTGGTTGTGGAATACCTACAACTAAAATCTTTTCAGAGCATTATTCTAGTTGGGTTTCCCTATATAAAAGAAGAAACTTTGTACAATTAAAGTGATATCACATGGAAATACGTTAAATTGACTTTGCCACAAGTTGCAATCTGTTTAAATGCTTCTCATTATTCATTACAAGAATTCCACAATTTATAATCAATGAAAATATATCATTTAAAAGATATAATTTAACAATAACACAAATTTCACTCATAAACATTCAAAAACGTGTTCAACGCTCATAGCAAATATTTTAAACTTCAAATCAATTCGCATCAATGATTGAATTTCTATATTTAACAGTGCTCGTTATTTCTGAAATTTCAGACAACAAACTGGTGACTTATGGGACACACTTTTTGACAATTTTTTTAAGCTTACACCACTGGAAAGTTTAAATTGCCTTCTCGCACTAAAGCAACTTAAAATCTACAAAACTATTTACAACGGACAAACTACAAACTACCTTTGTGTAGCAAAAAGACTCTAGCTTTTTCCAGTTGCGCCGTTATCTCTATTGAACAGGTGTTGGGAACATCTGTGCAACCGCTGTAATTGCCTATGATCCAAGTTCCAGGCAAAAGTTGCGAGCGCATCGCACTGAAATTACATTAAAGGATCGATTAAGTATCAATTTTTTTCGCGAAACTGTTAACGCACGTTGCAAAAATGGGCGCCACTTACCGTCGAGGGCGCCTGAAAAATCGCCTCCCTCGCTGATAAATGCTCTACCAACTTTTTGCGACGAGTTGCCAAATACAGGTATCAAAGTCATTCGTTAAAAGGAAAAGAAAAGGAATGGAGGAAAACACCCCCCCCCCCAATTCAACGCTTTAAAGCGATTTAAAAATGTATGCTTTGTGCAGCTGGGAAATGTCGCGAATCAAAGTGCAGTTTAATGTGGTATTTTATTCATTAATAATTGCCAAAGTATTTTAAAATATTGCAATCTATGCTTTAAAAGTGCGGTGATTAAAGTAAATGTGAATGCTGAATAATGAAAGAGAAATTTGTTAAATATGATTGAGAGAATTTCTTGATATTATAGAATACCTTTTCTTTTCATTCATTTTTGCAAATTGTATTTCAAGATGAAAATGAAGATAATTTTAATCGCAATAACTGTACGCGTATTTAAGAAGGATTGCATAAAATAAACACTTGGTATTCCAGAAAGGCGCAAACTATTTTTCAAGATAAAATCATTTGATTATGAAATTTAGCTGAACAATTTCCAACGAAATGCCTTTCCTCAAATTGGGAAAAGTGTTGAACGAATTTGACGTATAAATGTTGTATTAAAGGCTGCGCGAGTGTTCATATTAACTGGATATCAAGTTTCTTTAAATAGAATATGAATAATAACTTCCATGATTAAAGTGTCAGCTATTCAGAAGAAGAAATATCTAACCATTTCTCTTGGACTATTATACTGGATTACGTGACAGAGTCTATGTCCGACCAGGTAACTCGGTCAAGGGCTACATAATTTAGCATTAGCTTTTTTTGGTATTTTTAGTAAGGCCCTAAAGAAACCTGGAATGGCGAATGATACGCTGAGAAAAAAAAGGACTGTTATAAATTACTATCTTTTATGCAAATACATTATAAAAAGGGAATTGAAGGGAAAAAACATTTTCAAGATTCAAAATATAAACAAAAGTTGTTTGATAACACAGGAAAGGTCAAATTATCAAAACAAAAACATTAACAATGTTTGTTATTAAGTAGCCTAAGTGGTGCTTTCTTTTAGAAATGTCTTAATTTTGAAATTAATTGAAAACACAATCTTTTTCATCGAAATGTATTAAAAGTGCTAAATTATTATTAAATGTCAATATACTTTTTTATGTTAAATCATATTATATAATAACATATTACAATTTCATCTTTCTTTATTATTTATACACTGCAATCCTTTTACAATGTATAAATTATTATACTTTTCAACGACGAACATCATTAACGGTACTGAATTATTAATTTTATTCAATTGCATTCGTACAAAAATAAACTTCAATTTTTTCGCTCAATGATTGATTTGCTTGAGAAGTAAATTATATATGTCATCAATTGAAGCGCGAATCGATTATGCGCAACTCAAAAGTGGAATTTAATTGAAGCGTAAAAGCAAGTCCGCGCGGGGCTACTTCTTTCCCCGGGGCCTTTCAGTTATTTGACAAAATCAACTCTTAATTCAAACTTATAACAATGTTTCCCAATGTTTTTTTTTTTTTTTGCAATTAAAGTAACCAACTTATCTTCGCCCGAGCGATCCGTTTAATGCCCGCCGTCGTTTGCATTGCAATAAACGCGACGTATCTTAATATTGATTCCGACACTTTTTTCCCCAATTGAATTTTTCCCGTAAAATTTGATACAAAGTGCGTCCAAGGGTGCTCGATATTTTTTCCGCTCGTATTATTCGAAAAGTTGCATGCAAACTGGTTTCTACAATTGACATTTCAATTTATAAACGTTTCGCGGAATCTTTCGTTGAAATTAATGATCTCTTATTTAACCCATGAATACGTTTCATAATTTAAACTGGAATCGTCAATAATATTTCTTATTCATCGTATCGACCAATTTATATTTAAATCAGTCCGCACAGAAGCATAATGAGTGCGGATAAAAGTTGTATGTATTTGTGCTCGCCGGATGTTTCGTTAAAACCTACAGTGGCGCTCACGTACTTAAGGACATAGAAAATAACTAACTAAATTTGATTACATACGATGAAATACTAATATATTATATTTCTAATTAAATTATAACATATTTCTAACATTTTTGTATATATTTTGTTATTATTTTATAATAAATTACATAAACTTATATTAAATAATTTAATTCAAAATAAATGTATGTAGTTCATATACTTA
>JABFPN010000031.1:0-99195 GCA_022817305.1 Leptoteleia sp. ZL-2020 | reverse complement strand
TTAAACAAAATAAGGGGAAACGAGCTGTGGTGGGGACAGATGGTTGTATTTGTTTTTATGTATGTATTTACTCAAACATACTCATCGCGACTCTTGACAGGGCGACTCCTCACAGGTTTGACTGTATGTTCAAAAGTTAATTTTGACAAATGTTTCGACGAAAACAATCAATTGATGTTGTACTAAATAACTTACATATTGAAGAAATTTGTGCAATCCTGGATGTGTCGAGGGATCATTCGTGGCTTCGAATAAAGGCAAAAATATGTTGTTCAAAATCTCTTGGAAATTTGTCATGAGCTTGTTTAATTTGAAGATGTCACTGAAATTATTAAAACACGGAAAAATATTTATTGATTTATTCTTTTGCTTTCTTTTAATAGACAAAGAAAAGGGACATGATTCTCACTATAATCTTGGAATTTGTATAATCCAGCGAACATTGTCGGAATATACATCTCCATCGATTGCCCATTTAGCAAGTTTGTCCCACTCTTCGGGACTCTTTCCATAAATCGACAACCTGAGCTCTGCATTCTGATATTTGGACTCTTCAAGGTCACTGGATACCTCTTTGATAATTCTCGCGAAATATTTGCCATTCAAGTAATTATCGGTCTTCAGAAAAACTTCACGCAGTCGACTCTCACCAATCGGATTATACTTTGCATTGAATTTGTCAAATCGATGAAAGGTGTTTCTGTCCTAAAAATAGATAAATACTGGGAAATTAAATGCGATCCTTTCTTTATTAAGTACTTTAAAACATTTTTAATGACTTCCCTCTATTAAAATGTGGCTTTAAATAATAATTTTAATAATATTACAAAAAAAATTGAAATCAATATATTTTAATCAAGTAACCTTGACTTGTAATGTTATTGATTTTGACACAATCATGGCAAGTAATACGTTATTGAATTTAATAATAATGTCCAAATCTTTTTCAAATCCTTTCACCTTACTTTTTCTCCAATCTCCCTTCCTTGCTTTTTATTTATTTCTTTTCATTTTTTTTCTTTTTTAACGAAATAAAATTTCAATCGATGCTACGAAACATTACTTACCGCATGGACATCAAGCATATCAACGCTAAGATCATAAGTAGTGAGGTTCATCGACTGGAAGACTTGACGTAGTGTCATGGTCTCGTTGTTCTTCGAGCACGTAACCACTTCGTCCGCGTGATTTTTTAAGGTCTTCTTGATGAATCTGAGCAAGTGCTTTTGATTCATGCACGAAGCCGCGTGAATATGTGTATCGACCTGTTTGTCACACATTTAATATTAACATAATCATCACTTTATTAATAATAGATCCTCACATTATTTTTCAAAACTCTTTTAAAACAATTAACTTTTAATAATTAATCTTATTAGTCATAATCAAAAGAACATTGCTTACACGAACAAATTATAATTTTAAAAAAAAACTGCAACAATCAGTTTTACTAAAAAAGTTGTATAAACAACTACACAAATATTCGAGCAATAATGCACTCATACAAGAAATAATTTTAGCTGTTAATTAATAATTTAATATAAATCTTTCAAACATCATCGTATCTTCTTAAGTGCGATTTCATTAATTTTAATTAATATTTATCTGATCTCAAACAAAATATAAGAAAAACAATTAATTTTTCTGATAGAAGCTTTCATTCTTTTAATACTTAGGTATATTTCATTAGCACATAGTTATCAACAAAATATCTCAATAGTTATTGAAACATTGAATATAAACTCTTTTCATAGTTGGTGAAAATGAAAATAATGGCATTACTCCTACAATACATTTGTGTCTGTTTGCATATAATAATGAATATTACAATCCTGTAGAAAAGCTATTATGTAATTCACTTAAATGAAAATCCTTATAATCACAAAATAAAGAACGTTGTAGAAATAAATGAATGATATAACGTTGCAAACCTGTTTTCCTTTCTTTTATTAAACAAATTATTGTCTACGTTTAAAATTAAACTTCTACAATATTTATCATCGAAAGAATAAATTATTTTCTGTTTGAAATAATTAATTATTAACAGTGATTGAATCTCAATTATAATGTAATGAATAAATGCATGCAGAAAAATTCATATTAAAAGTTCTTGTACTTTCTGGGCGGTATAAAAAGAATCTACTAAAATTTACCGTCTTAATCAACTTAAGCATGTCATATTATGGAAATAAAGAAACGGATGTTTAAACATTAATGCTATAATTTAAACTAACCTTTCTAATGTTATAAAAATCTCGATGTGGGACCGCTTTTTGACTAGCAAGTTCACGTAATTCGTTGAGTAGTACGTGCAGTTGGTACTTAGAAGACAAGTAACTAAGCCTCCTATAGCAAAATGATTTTAATGGCCCATCTGCAATCATAGCGCACAACAAATTCATGTCCCCGACGAAGGTGGCCAAGTCTGGGTACGGGTAGTTAACGGGCTTGCTGTTGGCTAAATCTTCTTCACTAGCGAACAAGTTAAAGACACCGTTCACCGATGAGATCTTGTAGTTACTAGACGGTGGAAATTCGCACTCCCAGGGATCACCTCTTGATGCAGGCGCATGCACTGGGTGGTCTGCGAATCATTAAAGTTTCATGTTAAAAACGTTACGTCGTTAAAATGTCATGTCAAGAATTTTATTTTTGTTTTTGAACATTGAGTCAAGCTTTATTTGTAACACTAAACGAAAAATGTGTACATTTTGGACAGGAGAATTTTGATTAATTCACATTGAATGAACGATTAATCGCTTTCCAGTCAATGGTGTCAATCACCAACTTTGGGCTTGTTAATTTTAATGATAAGTTAAACCTCAATTTTGCCATACTACTTTTTGAGAGATTTCCAAATTACCACATTTTATATGTCAAATTGTTTTCCAATTATTTAAGAAAAGTGATTCATAATACATATTTTATGATTTTAAGATTCGATTAGCTTTGACATTAACCAATTTTTTGGGACCAAATCAAGTTCAACCAGAGTCATTAAAAGACGTTTACAATCTCTCAAAAAGGGTCACTTTCGTCAAACATGATAACCTTATATATGCGATTTATGAAATTGTATTCGTTGTGTTGATTCAAATCCAAATTCAACACAAAGTACAAGGTTACCATACAAAGGGCGTGCGAATCAAAATCGTCCTTCAGATTGTTTGAGGAATCAAGTAGAGAACAATTTAAATATAGAAACAACTTGGTGGTTAAGTGTGGACATTTGTGGATCAGGGTTAAGTGTATTCAGGATAGAAGGATTGATCAGGACCTGTCGAAGAGTTATCCTTAATCAGAGCATCAATATCTGCGTCAGATCGAATCAGCTCGAGCTCGCCATCGTATTGATTAACTTCTTCAAAAGAAACAAAACAGCGGGTATTAATTAAATTATATTATATTGAAATCAACTGATTTTGCGACTCTGTTTCAAAAATATCTTTTTTATGTATATATAATACAAATTAGAAAATAAAATATTCACTTGCCCTTCAATTATTGTATATTTTTGTTTTAACATTTATCGTATTTACCTTACCTGATATATCTTTGCGGTCATCGTGCTGGTACTCTTCTTCGCGATTAACAGGCCTTTTGTCAATGCTGCGCAAGAATCTTGAGGTAATCGTGGGGAAGTTCTGCTTCGAATTTTCCATGTACCTCTCTCTTATGGCCAACGCTTGGACAAGCATCTGAGATGCTCGTTGAAGATCCTCAAGTGGCACCTAAACATTCAAATTTTATTGTAAATCCAGTTCTTATTTTTAACAAATATTTTTTTTAATTTCAATTATAATACGCTGTATAAAATATTTGAGCAAATTAAGATCAAATTTAGTTATGTAGATTATAATTGTAATAAACGAAAATGTTATTAATTATTAGTCTACATCAATACTTTACTTGTGATTAATATTAATTAATGAAATTAACAATTATACTAAAATTATAAATTGACTGCAAAATTTTCTGTTTATACGATGGATTTGTATTATATTAAAGCATGTTATGTGATATTAAAATATATTCATCATTTCAGGGTATTTGATAGGATTACAAATACTTCTGTTTAAGATTATGAATATTAAAACAAATTTTTACTTGCATATTCTATATGAAAGGTAGTTATTTACTAGTTTATAAATACAAAGTATTGTATTTATTTATTTCAGATTACAGATTCAAATATTAGTTTTAATTGCTTTCGCCTTTGTGTAGATTGTTAACTGTCTTTATACTTGTTATATGTATTTCAAACTAAGTATCAAAAGATGAATTTAGAAGACAGTCTATAATTATTGAACATTTTCAACAAATTTTTCCATGTCCCTTTTAATTTTGTCCTACGTTCCTCAGTATTTTTTAATACAATTATAATCCGTTAAGAAGAAAATTACCTTTTATTAAAACAAATAAAAAACTGATTCTATTAAACCAATGGTTTTATTAGTTGCAGGTAATATTTTTAAAAACAAAGTGCTTTTTTCTGTTTCGTGTTGTTAAAAACAGATAATATTTTATGAAATATCGTTTAAACTTTTTTAAGAGAAATATCTACAGCTGGCTTGGCCAATAAATCCAATATTATTCTACATTCATCTCCAACCGAACAAAATGGATTAAAAAAAGTAATTAATTGAACATGCTGATGTTTTAGTTGTATAGAAATTAGAATATATATAAATAACATTGATTTATATTGGCCTTACCAATAAAATTAAATAAATAATAATGAAACTTACCCCGGATGTGTCTTCGCCTGAAATTGACACTCTTTGAAAATGTGGCACAAAATCATTCTCATCAATAGTGAAAGGATGGTCATTTTCATCAGGAACACCAGGTCCAATCGAAGGTTCATAATGACTTCGACGCTCTTCCAAGTCCTTTGCGGCTCTTAATAACAAAAAAAGGAAAAATTATTGTAGCAAATAATTTAAACTTTTTAACATTTAATATTCTAATTTATCTAATTTATTTCATAGCAGATCTACTACTTGTATAATAATGTTTTAATCACAGTACTTATATACTATAATTTATAAAGAACTAAATTGCTGCTGCGCAGTCTCTGGGTGATTTGCCACTGTCTTCACAGCAATGACTTCATTAATAACAAAACAATTGAGTGTTTTATTTTTGTTTTTTTTTGTCATGAGCGAGAATCAATTAATGGATATTTTATTTTATTTAAATACAAAAATCTATTTAAAATTTGTTTTTATTTCTTCAAAATAAATTGTTCTGAAATTATTCGCATTAAAGAATAGTAGTTCTTAGTAATAATTTGTAGTTTTGTCTTTGTTTTGAGACCTAGATGTCTGCAACTACAAAAATATATTAATGGGTATTAATTTTTTTGCGAATGACTTAGATCACGTAGTCATTAATATATTAAGAAGAAAAAGTGATACAGGAATGTGTATTATAATAACCGCAATTTAACATACATTACGAACTATTAAGATTCATGAAATTAAAAAAAAACCCTCAAATTAATTAATAATTGCTGCTACCTTAATCTCCATCTCTTTAAACATTATTTAAAAACGCTTGAATATATTTAGAAAAAGTAATAAATCTTGCTGCCAATAATAAAATGTGAATAAATGTGACTGTTCACGATACAACAACCATACAATGAAACGAATATTGAGGAATAAATTAACTAATTTATAATTAATATAATTAAGGAATATAATTTGATCTATTTACATAGATTTTTTGACTATCCACTGTCAAAAGAAATGTCAAACCCCGTGTTAAGATTGTATATATAATATAAAACCTGAAATGGAAAACATTCAATTTCAATGAATGGAATTTTCCTGGAAATGTTCAATCAATTTCAAAGAAAAAAAAAATCATTACGCATATCAGATTTTTACAGAACTTTTTTTTTGTTACATTTTATGATCAATAATTGAAATCTCATCTTTAGCACAGATTAATGGATCTTTCACTTTGCAATACCCTTCATTGATTCGTGCTATGAATTATTTGAAGACTGAAATCAAATCCGCGATACCCCGACGAACGGCAACCGGCAGCTGTAATACAATGTCGATATGATTTGTAAAAAGCAAGAAGCAGCTTTTCTGCTTAACGGATTCCTATACGTTAATTCCATTTAAAAGGTTAAAGCATGACGTAAATGTGCCTTTGCTAAGGGTGTAACATTATCCCAGGTGTCAATAGTGTCCACACATTCTGAAGAAATTGTCTCAGTTCTCAGTAAAAGAAAAAATTAAAAGAAATGACTATTCACGGATCCATTTACAACTTAATCAGGGAGATAACAAGTTACGTTGAAAAAAAATTATTTCAACAAAGATCCAATGACATCTGAAAGCCTTTGATAATTGTCTTTTCAATTAATATCAATCTTATTTGCACTCATAAAAGTGTTTTTAAAACATGTTAATTCTTAAAATAAACATCACTAACGAATTAATTTAAAAAAAAAAAATTATTCATAATACACGAAGATCTCGGTTTTAAATTTTACCCATTTAAAAGTCCTGGTCCAAATTGTATCCTACAATCCCTGGTCCATCGTTTTAGCTCAGTCGCACCAGCAAACATGTTTCAAACGTTTTCAGCCACTCAGTCAACTGGACAATGCACGTTTGCCCGGTTCATCTTTTCACCGGCAAAACTATTTTATAAATCGCTCAATTTCATTCCAAGTGATTCGTCAAAATATCTCCCACTTTATAATATGAAATAAATGTAAACTTAAAAAAAAATCTGAAATCAGCATAGCTGTCAAAAAAAAAAAAGAAGAAGAATGGTATTTTTAACTTTCCATTACTTTATTATATCACTATCAATTTAATAAATTTATTTATTACTTAAAAAAAAAGTGTAACATCTGATAAGTCAGCAGAGATCTAAAAACCTATAACATTTAAAACTGATTTCTCATGTAGATAAATTTTGTTGAAAGAACAAAAGAAATTTGATACATATTTTAATGTAAAAGAACACCTATTATTCTTAACAATATCGTACAATTAAATTATAACAGAACTTACAATAATCTAATTAAAATAAAAAAAAAAAAAAAGTAGGCACTATACTTTTGAACTTTTCAATTTACAGAGTATTGCAAGTGCAATTGCGTTGATCAAATTACAGTGCTCGCTAACAGTAATTACAATCTGTTTAAATTGTAATTGATGCGGCGTTCGAGTAATTAAAACGACGCCCGTGTGCTCGTTAATGCGTACATAACAGTGGCAGCGCGGTTTACGGTTCGGCGGTCTCGCGGATACTGAAACAAGTGGCGGCAAAGTTGCACGCGCGTTCCATCGCATTTGACGCGACCCTCCGCGCTCCATCGTATCCCCCCCTGTTCAATGCTGCTTCTAATGCATTTATTTCAGACGTTATTGGATGTTATTATCGTTTTCATGGATGGATATCGACTGGGCCGCGCGATACGATCCATCCCGCGAATTAAAGTCACAGGTGTTGCCCGCGGATGAATTATTTCGGATTAAATTTTTTTGTTTTAAAGGCACAGTTTATCAGACGGATGAAGATACATTATTTATATAATGCTTCAAAGTCATTTTATAACATTGTCTCTCCTTTATGGGATTTATAATTTGATTGCATCGAAGTTGTTTTTATTTTTGTGAAAGTTTAATACATAAAGTTCTAATTTAATTAGGTGAATATAATTTTAAATTGAAGACATTTCTTCTTTGCCTCCGCTATATTCTGTAATAATGTTGGGATGTGCACTTATAGTAAATGTAATAATAGTATGATGGAATATTAAAATAATAGTAATAATAATTAAGTATTATTCGCTTTCAAACAGTAAATGTCGACTAACCGATAAGCTCTGCTAACTTAAGATAGAAACTTTTTAATTTTTTTAAGTGTACGCGACTACTTTAGTAAAATATTACACGGGGGGAAATATTTATTTAATTATGTTTTTTTATTTTCATCCTGCTTGAGCAGTAGCACTTGGTTTTGTAATATGAAACATCTGTTACTATTATATATAAGTTTATAACAGTAAAAAAAGAATTCGTGTAATATTGACATATTAAAATGAACATGAATACACTATACATAAAATTTGTACTGGAGTTCCAGTACAAATGAAGAATACGATGATACAAATAAAATATATGTTAGTATAATTGTTATGCTGATTTCATATTGAGAAACCAACAATATATGCTGATTTTACATGGGATATTTCTTTCAATATAGTAACTTTCTAAAAGTCTTTGAGTGTTGTAATTTTTTAAACAGTTACTAAACGGAAGAAGCTTTCAGTTATATAAAATAATTTCTCCCTACTATATTAAGCACTTTATAAAATCACTTATAATTTTCAGATTTCCTGTCAATTAACGTTAAATTTATTTGCAAAATTTATATGGTATCGTGACAAATTTCTAATTGGTTCACAATAGCTCCAAAAAGAAAGGACTTATAATATAATAATGGCATCAAATTTAGGAAACTTAATTACAAAATAATATAATTTCTAACAGTACTCTAAGTTATATTGAAAACGAAGCGTGGCTAAAAATGAAGTAAAAACCATCTGCATGTATCCAATAAGCTAATTGACTTGTTTTTTTTCAATCGCTAAATTAATTTTGAAACGAGTTTTGTTTCATTATCACATCGTTTTGGATTTACATGAACATTCAATTATAATTTTAATCAATGCATCCTTAAACATTCAAATAAAATTTGTTTCCTGTATGAAAAGGAGATCTGACTTTTCTTAATTTAAAAATTATTTTTTCTTTTCCCTTAATAAATTATTAGAATTGTATTTCTGCAATTCAAAAGTGATATAATTTATAACAGTTTTAAATAGAAATAAATTTAGGACACTTTCATTAAACTAAAAAAAATTCTCATTAAGTTTCTCGTAAAGCAAAAAATTTTAGTTCCTTTTAGACCAAACGAGAGAAGTAGAACTTTTTCGGGCTTCTGTACGTTGCTAGGACATTTGTACTTGTAAGTTACAGGCACGCGGATCTTTGCTTCGTATAATAAGTAAATAGATATACAAAGTAGACACATATAAATATTAGTTTATAAACTATACATGTGCATACCGTTACCTATACAGAGATAAGTTTTGCTAACGCTCTGAATTGGCGTTTCGTTACACCTGAAGTTATCTTTTAATGGGTTTACCCTTCTATAAGATCTACTTCAAAAATTTATTAGTCTAATGAGAATTTTTTTATATATACTTGTAATTAATTAAATGAGAGATAATAGATGTAATATTTCTCATCAGATAACTGTACATTTGTCACCTTTGAATTGCAATTCGGTTAACAAACTGTAATTATACGTACTTCACCGTAAGTTGCCTTTGAATGAGTAGCTTTTTCTCAATTTGTTCGATGGGGAATTGTGGTACTTCATAAGGCGCTGAAATTTCGTTGGGCAATTCATTAGACGCCAATCTGTATGAATTTCCTGCGGCACTGCCACCCCCCTCCATACTATAAACAGGACTTTCGCTTCCTGTAAAAATACCAATGAAAATTTATTAATTATTAATAAATCTTAATTTTAATCGATTAATCACTGCAACCATTATATCTATTTTACTACATTATCATATTGAAAAAATGTATACGAATTATATACTTCTATATTTATTTATACAAGCTACCTTTGATATGCTTTTCATAAGAACAAAAAGTCTTTCATTTATTAAAATTTTTTATTCGAAAATCCATTCGATCGATTAATTTATTTTCACTTAACATTCAAGTTTGGCGCGAAAGCGCGCGCATTTTGTCCAACAACTGCAACTTCACGTTGAGCTTTGGTTAAGAATGGACACATGCTTAATATTAAATATATGTGATATTTTCGCATTAAAATTATATACATTTTTACAATAAGTACAATAATGTTATTATGCAATATTCCTTGATGTATAAAATTCATTTTTTTCTTTTTATGTCCAGAAGTCACAATGAAACTGTGACCAAAACAACAAATGAATTGTGTACAAATCAAAGCTTGAATCGTCCAACAATATTTTTCATCTTTGTTGAAAGAAGTCAACTTAAGATTATGATTATTTCTCTGGCCGTTTAAGATAAAGGAGATGCGCCTCATCGTTCGCGCGAGTTATATTTGCGGGTGGAGAACACGTGGCACAAATAGACATATAATAAAAATATATCGCAACAAAGAAAGCATTAACTTCGCGTCTATTTTTAAGCCCGTCCGGTTATAAATAGACGCGCGAGAGCGCGATTTATTTATCGATGTCCGCGAGACAGACAAAAGGTGACACCTCTGTCACTTATCGGCTCGATCCGACGCTCTCGTTAGACGTGTCTGTTTAATATGCAAACGCTTCCGATAATGGAAGTGCATTAATAATAAATAATATTCATTCGATCTGATGCGAGTGATAAAGCTTGAATAAAAGTCTAATGTACACTCATTAAATAGATACATATCTATATATAATTAAATCGGTATACATAGAGAAATTGGTTTGAAAAAATTACTATTTTTAACAATAAGGAAATTCGAGTGTACAACAGCTAAAGCTTATACACGACTGTTGGTAAGGAGTGTACAAAATTTTTTGTATTACTTTGAAAAAATAAAAATTTTACCACCAATTTATCCGTCTCAGTTTTAATCTTTCGCATTCTTGCTAACACTGATAGAGAATACAATCCTTGTTGTTTGTTTTGGACTGTTATCTACTGCTGAAAACAACTGTTCTGTTGTAACTTTTTATTTTCAGTGAGTAGAAACAGTCGTACACGTATACGCGCCTCAATTTATATTTTAAGCAGTAAAATAGACAAGATATTTGATTGTTTGTGCATAAATATTATAAATATAATGAGTATATTCTAGTTTTATACGCACATATACCTTTATTACGTTTAAAAACAGTAAATTGTCTCGTTTAAATAGTTAATTTTTATGTCTTATTTTTCTCAATGATGAAAAGAAAGAAATCCATGTCCTGAGTATATTAAAAATAATCTTAATTTAATATTGAATGTTATATTCTTATTATATTAAACAACAATGATTGTAATAATTGTAAATAATTATGTTTTAATTATGAAAGAATATTTAAATATTACTAGGATGTCATATAACTTTGTCTATTAATTTAATAATCCTTTAATTTTTTATATAGTGCGCCAACATTCTTATCACATGAACCCAGGAATGTGATTCCTTATGAAAATAAAAGAAATTAGAATTGCAATAAACAAATTTGATACTATTTGCGCGTTGTAAAACATGAATACTAGAGCAAGTTAGTGATTTCATTGTCAAAGAAATGATTCATCGACTATTAAAACCGCTATATAATTTTATATCCTAAGAAACATTTGATTTAAAACTTTACCAGGCTCTAAAAACTTGAATACCGTTTCTTCAATCAATAAATATTGAATGAATTTTTCTTACATAATTTCAGTTTTTAAAGTTTTTTTTATATTAATGAGATTTATACCATAAACTGTGGAACATTTATATAAATTTTGTAATAAAATTCTGTTCTCTTGTATTTTATAATGATACATAGTAATATAATTATAATACAAAATTTATTATGGAATAAATTTACTTGTATTAATTACTTTTCATTATCAATTATAATTATATTTATATTAATTATTACAAGTTATTTTTTGATGTAAAAACTGAACAGTATTTCAATAGGGTACATTCAACTTATTGAAACTTTAAATTTTAAATCTTAATATTATATTATTTATAACTTCAAATGTTGCAATCAACAACTGTATGCATTAAGAATAACCTCCTACTATATATAATATAATCAATGTATAATAATCAATAAATCACTATATAAACCGACAGTAAACTACATAATTCATCATAATGAAAGTTATTCGATAAGAAAAAGATTCTTATGTTTAATAACAGAAGATAACAAAAACAACAAAGTGACAATTTGAAGTACTTAAATTTGACATTTTGAAATATTTATATTTTAATAATTTATACTATCTTTTATGTAATAATGTCAGCAACTTTATATTAACACGTTTAAAAACTTGTTTCCTCAAACTGCAGTACTCTCGTTATTTGGAAAACTTTTTGGAAAACAACAAATGAATAAACTGCAAGTAAACTTTATTTTCCAAAAAGACAGAAAGAAAGAAAAAACTAAGGAAGCAATATAAAAATAAAATGTAAATATAAAAAGAAATTTTATGTCTTTATCTGACATGCTCTATTTTACTCAATACTATTACTACACTATTTGCTACATTTTGTATCACTTGTTAATATTCATAGAAGGCCATCATTATATCACTGCTTTAATAAAATTCTTCACCTATAATTCTTGAATACAAAAGTATAAATTAAATAAATATACTTATTACAATAACACTAATAACTTTTATAATAACATATAATAGTAATAAAATTGATCATGAAATTTAAACAAACATAACAAAAGAGTTCGAAGGAAAAAGAAATGAAATGCGGAAACGAACTAGAACATTCCCAACGGAAGCATGTGAAGAAAACCGTCCGCCGTTATCAAACGAGAAATAATGTTTTCAGCGTTATAAATACCTGCGTCATCATCAATGAACAAACTGGGAATGAGCAAACTCAAATACGGAGTTTCGTTGGTGTTAACTCCCCTGCTCGACATCCTCTTTTGCAATTAAATAAATAAATAAATAAGAAAAAAGAAAAAGAAAAGTTTAAATACCGACGATGCGACGCGGGGAAGGAAATAAACAGCAATAAATAAATTATAAACGTCGCGACGAGCAAAACAAAAAAGTAACGTCAATTTGCATCGACCGAAATAAAGAAACGCGATCGTCGTTCCGTTTTACATAACTCGGCGATAGCGCGGAATTGGCGGACTGTCTCAAACGTCGGGTACGTGGTCGCGCGCGCGGCGATTAACGTGCGCAATTATTAAAGTGAACGAATTAACGCGCGCGGAAGGGACACACGGGCGCGCGAGCAACCGACGTCGTCCCCACACTGACTATTCGTGTACGAAAACTCCACGGCCTCGTCTACGCGGTTTCATTTCGTTTCGCTCGTTTCGTTTGACGTGTATTTGACCGTCCGTGTGTTGGTTCGAATTAAACGCCGGGACCACTCGTCACAACAAACTTTCAATCATTTTTCAACGTTCAACTGTTACAGTTCAGTTGTCTACGTTTTGATTTTAATTTTGATTCAGGTCAATTATATCTTTAGAGGTGAATTTTGTTGGAAAACATTCTTGAAAGTTTTGTAATGTTATTCATTGGTTTTCTTTATATAAAGTATAAATATGAAAAATAGTAAATTGCATTAATTTCATGTAATTTGTTAATTCTATTAATTCATTTATTTATGCAAGATATTGAAAAATAACTTGTTACTGATAAAGCTTTATTTTTATTATTTCTAATCAAAATTACAACTTATGTCATAAAATTTATAAAAATAGGTAATGCGAAAATAAAAAATTTCGAGGAAATGCTTATGTTCTTTATAAATTTACAATTTTTACAATAATATTTTGCAATTGACATTAGTGTGTAACATTATAAAGAAGCACAATGTCAAGTAGTGAAACACCGAAGGTTGCAATTAGTAAGAACAATAGAAAGTAGACTTGTCATTGGTTACTCCAATTACAAAATCTACGTTGCAATTTGGTATTATTTTGTTACAAAGTTATTTTGCTGAAAAATCATTGTGTAAAAAGTAAAACAATATAAAAGAAAATAAGCTTACTGTGAACCATATTACCGTGGTCATACTTCATTCTTACGATACAGTAGTATATATAACTGATATCAATGTTTCACTGAAACATCATCAGGATTAAATCAATATAAAGTGAAAATAAACAGTGGCATGTCAACTACATTCATTACATATGTAAATAATATTATTTAATCCTGCATATAAATATTATAGTTTAATATTAATTACATTAAAAATGAATTAAATTAAAATTTAAAGTATTAAAAATGCAGATTTTAAGTATGTAAAATAATATGTCTGTATTTATGTATCAATAATATATTTTTAATTGAAAAATTAACTGAATATGCGAAAAATGAATTATGTATAGTGTCCATTAAACATAAAAGCTCTCTATATACAGAATATTGCTTTTAAAACATTACAAAACAAATTAAATAACTTGTATTTTTTAATCAATTCCATCTTCATGTATCAACTCTTTTAACTCACAGTTTTGCAGTTTGAGAAAATTTAACAAAAATTAATAACTAATATAAAT
This sequence comes from Leptoteleia sp. ZL-2020, assembly GCA_022817305.1. Taxonomy (NCBI): domain Eukaryota; kingdom Metazoa; phylum Arthropoda; class Insecta; order Hymenoptera; family Scelionidae; genus Leptoteleia; species Leptoteleia sp. ZL-2020. The sequence continues at coordinate 84,899 of JABFPN010000031.1, read as the reverse complement.
CTTTTTAAGCAAACGAATAACAAATTCAGATAATGATAAAGTAATGATTTTATTAGTAATAAAACTCCATTGAAATTAAAATACAATGATTGCCAGTATTAGGAAAGTATATTAACTCAATTTCCTTTGGGAATGACATTATTTCAATGTATGCTGATTCATTTTCATTTACTCATTTATAGCATTCGAAGAAATTTATTGCATTTTTATAATATACGCAGTAAAAGTTACACGCAGTACGTATTAATTAATTGGTAATTTTCCTGAAAAATGTTTTTACTCGTGAAAATTTATTTAATTTAAAATAATTCTTCAGTTTAGTATTTTAATATTTTTTGTCATATTTGTGTATCGTGTTAAAAATATATTACTTAGTATAATTATTGGAACTTATAATTGCCATTATTATTAATAGTCTTTAATATTTTTTATTTAAAAATTATTCAAAATGCATGCTTTATTCAAATATTATGTAATTTATGACCCAAATAGAAACTTCTATCAACAAACAAATACCATTAAAAGAATTATGTACAATGTCAACATGTTTGTACAATGTTTATATTTCAAAATTTGGAAAACATGATCCAATTCCAGATAACTTTGGAATTTGGACAGATACACCGAATTGGTTTACCTGAATTTCCAGTGGTAGATGTGTCATTATCATAAAAGTTAAGATGTATTTGACGTTGTCCAAAGTGAGAATGGTTACCTTCAGTAAAAAGAATAGAGTTCAAGATTGTTTACATAAGTGTAGTCACATTTCATTTTTGTATAAAAACTTCAATTGAAACAAAAAATTTGAAGAAATTTCTACTTGAGTTTTTTTTACAATAATTATAATATATTATAATATCAAAGTATTTGATAGAAATTATAGTACCAAAAAGATATAAAGCATAACAATAATAAATATAAAAAAAATCTGAAATTAATAAATGAAAATGAATTTATCACATTTTTATTTGTGAAATGTTCGGTTTAACCACAAATTTTTTTCAATTTAGTTCGACAAAAATTGTAATAAAACATTAAACTTACTCTTACTACATTGTTCCACTCTGTCATTAGGAGTCATAGAACTGTCAGCATCTCCATCCAATTCGTAATAATCATCGTTGTTCAACCCGTTCACATCTTTAAGTCCATTAATCTTCACGGAATCTTCCATTATTCTAAAATTTAAAAAACATATTTTCCTTGATTATTAACAATATAATTAATAAAATACAATGAGTGAAAAATATTATATATTCTATCATACTACAAAAAATAAGAAATTCAGCTATAGAGTAGTGGTAAAGGACTCGACTAATGATTAATGAGTGCAAGAAATACTATAAATAAGCAAATATTCATAAATTTTTCTAGTTATTTCAAATTTAGTACAATATCAATCACAAGTACCCAAAAATTTACAACACCAATATTAAAAATTTACAATATCACAAGCTAAATATAATTACATGTGTATCTTGAGTGGTAATGTTAAATAATTAAATAAAGTAATTATATTTATTACCAAAAAAAAACCAATTAGAATTATTTTAATTCATCAACGTTATGTATAATAAAACTTAGTTCGTATATTATAACAAAAGAAGATAAATTCAAATTTGATATCAGATATAATATTAGTATAAAGTGGATAAGTAATTGACGTTTGAAACTTGTCACGAAATCGCCACACCGATGCGCCAACTGCAAATTATTCCTCTTTCAAGAATAATTTGATAACCCCGATACTAAAATAGCACATTCTATTTTTCTGCTCGCGACGCACCGTGTAAAGAAACCGCTACCTCAAACGTATCAGTTTATATGCGCACATTACCCCCACAATTTGTTTAATGGCACAAACTCAGTGTACATGAGAGCTCTTCTAAATCATGTCCGTTTACTTTCTGATATCAATGGATGAAACAGTATCGGATTGAATGATGTTTAATGTCTGAATTCATTATCATTAAGTGCCTCTAAGCTCACAATCATTCTTGTTCAATTTTCTTCAATACTAGCAATATTAACTATATAATTAATTTCCATTTCCATGATAAATATAAAATTTAACTTTTAATAGTCTAATTTTTGCATCATAAAAGTTTATATGTTAGATAAATCAATCAAAATGTTGATTTGTCTCTGTCACATTACACATTACATATGTATAAGTGGACAAATATCTTAAACACTTTCAATATTCAATTCAAATGAAAAAAACGCGCAAGTTAATGTAATTAAAATAGATTAGTTGTTAATAAATGAGTCAACCTGTGAATGAAAGTAGTTGAAAAATTTAAATAACTTAATTATAACTCACACTTATAACATTGACAATACTATGAGTGTGAATTCAATCAATACCCCATTAATAAAGACGTATAGAACATATAACGACATATTAAAACATAGACACTTAACGGGTTGTGACATTTAAGTCTGTTTACGTTTTCGTACGTTATTATATGTGTGAATAGTTTGTTTTTAATAGGGTAGATTTCTCTTGTATAGACTTCACTTGTTTTAGATAAGTTAGATAATGGAAAAGTTGTGAAAAGGAGAAAAAAGTGAAATCAAAATACGAAAACAACATCATAAATGACTCAAGACAAAAATTCTACTCGACTGATAAACATGATAGTAACGGTTGACCATTAACAAAGACAGAAGATAATTTAGGTCGACATGTTCTAGGAAACTTTATGAACTATATTATACCTTGTCATTTCTGAACTGGAAAATTTTCCCCGAGTGGATATAGTTATTTGCTTTTTGCGACGTAAATTTTCCTTAATATTTACGTTGAGTTGGGTATTGAGAAGAAATTTTAATATTCATAATCATTTAGTAGGTAATAAAAGTACTAAACAAGAAATGTTAAAAATATCTTTTAAAATTATCCTAAATTTTGTTGTTATAATCTAAAATAAAAAACTACCAAAATAGAACTAAATTAACGATTATTTATAACTCAGTTATTTATTTTTAATAAGTTAATTATAATTTTAGTAAGTTTGCTTTACTCATCATGTAAATCGTTTCTTATTATAATTTCTTTTTAATGATAATGATTATTTACCTTTTCTTTATTAATGCATAATTATAAATTATTAATTCATTAGTTAATTATTTTAGTAATTGCCGTTTTATCTCATTAATATAGCCACGAATATTGTTGATGATTAATATTGTTAATATAATATCAATATAATTTATTAATGTTTAAATAATTTTTCATTTCTCATTCGCCATCATTTTAATAATACTAATTTAATAATGAATAGTATTTGTTTGTTATAATAATTACAATTACCATAAATCATAAAAACAGATAATATCAAAAAAAGACTTGCCACACAAACACGTAGTAAATCTCAGTTTTATTGATTTACCCCAAATATAAAGTGCTAATACAAAAATCAGAACAATTTGAAATTTATACTACTACAAAAATGTACTGCATTAAGTATTTTGTTGTTTCAGATTTCAAGGTTTTAATTATTCAAACATTAAATAACTAAATCTTTTATTTTCCTGCTACTAATTTAAGTATATTTGACCAACTAATATTTCAAGTTAATTTAACTAGCTTTGTAGATTTATCTTTATAGTAGATAACGCTATTGATTAAATTCATAAATTATTGAATTTCATTGTGAAAGTGAATGAATTAATGTTTAATTAAATTATGCTCCAAATTATGCAGTAAATAATGAAGTTACAATATTATAAATAATCTTAAATAAAATTATCCATTTTAATTAAATATAATTTTTCCTTCAACTTTTAAATTAAATCATATACTTATTTAAAGAATATAATAAAAAATATCTGTTGATATTTTGTGAAGTAGCACAGGTAACGACGAAAAAGTAGAATTAGGTGACATTCATGATGACGCATAATGTGACATGTAATCACACATAATTACATTGTATCATAACTTGTTATAGAATCAATGACACTTGAGTATAGAATATAATGCAAATTGTACTATTGCATTTAGACTTTAGTATTCTATATTTAAGAACATTCTTATATTCAAAAATATGTTATTATAAAATTAGTTTATTATTATTATATATATATATATATACTTTTTAAAGTACTTATATTTTATGAACGACATAATTTTATTAGGTAATAGGCATAATAATGTAAAAATTGCAGCATAAGTAAATTTTTCAAAATAATAATAGTTAAATCAATATTCTTAAATTAACATTATTTCAAATATCCTTTTTACTTATTGAATAATTTGTATCTTACTTTGTGACTATACATTCTCATGTAAAATCGGATTTTCTTAAAATAAAACATAAGCAATTAATTATTTAAACTATAATTAATAAATATTCTTATTTACATTTTTTTTCAAACATTTTGCCGCAAATTATACAAGCTTCAGTAAATAAGAAAGCAGGTAAAAAGAAAGTCCTTTCAAGTTAAGATTAATATTAGAAAGAAAAAATCAGAAGGAAAAAAGAACAAAGATTTGAAAATATCACGAAGGAAAACGCAATGAACTTTTTAAGTTTATGATGAATATTTTTTTTTTTTAAGAAGCACATAAAGAAATACTTTTCAGTACTTCTTAAAATAATTGCTATAAAATGTACGTTTTACTTATACCTAACGTTCTTTAAAGTATTATTCAAACTGTATAAGCCGATTTTTAAAAGAACTTCATTCAGAGTTGTTTTCTTTTGTGCATATGTCCCCTTAACTTGTACTTTATAATACAAACGTTAATGAAAAACAAACAACTTTTTTAAAAGAAATAAAAAGTCTTTAAGGAAATAATAAAATTTATTATTTATCTTCAATTAAGTATTAAAGTTGTGTATAAGATACTTTAATAAAATATTTTATGAATTATAGGTAAGGTATATTAATATATATGATAAAAATAATAATAATAAAAAGAAACTAACAGATATGGATCAAATGGTCATCCAAGTAATGTCCTTGCTCATTTGTATTTTATGACGCAATCTACAAACTGTGATTCTGCAGCGTCTCAACGTCATCATTCTTAGTGTCAAAAGCAGAACTCGAACTTTGTTGTGAAATTTGATACAAAATAAACGCAAATCAGCATCAACAACTGTAAACCTGCATTCAGAAGCAGTCACTTAAAAGCTGACTTTAAAATGCAATCATATATAATTTAACACTTCAATACAACTATGCGTTAAGTCTTATTTCGAATTATGCTTTGTAATTAACATATGTTATATGTCCACATAAATTTTCTGCTGTAATTAACAGCAGTTAGTAACCGCAAGTAACAGAAAAATGAAAAACTATTCAATTAATCCTTAAAGTTATATTTATTAAGCCTAAGGTGATGCCATAAGCATTAATTATTATATTAAAGTTTTATAAATTAAAAGTTTTTAAAATATAAGTTATCATCAATAATTGGACAACATACATCAAACCTCTATCGCATTGAGAATATCTTGTTAACAAATGTGTGTTTTCTTGCGAATTCCTTCTTTATTTTTAGAAATTGTTTTTGAAGTGATAAAAAATTGAATTCCAAAAATTACTTATTTAATATTCTGTCAATAGTATAGAATTGACGTACATTGAAAGAATGTTATTGTTTAAAAATTTCCAATTAAAAACACCTTAATATTTTACCTTGAAATGAATGATGCTTCTGTTTGATTAAAGATACCAATAAATGATAAAATATTATTTAATTATGATTGATTAGATAAAAAATATCTAAAAATAAAGCGAACTAATCTAATCGATTCTAATATTTGAAATTAAAAAATATGTATATACATATATACTGCAGATAAAAGAATCCGAAAGACAATAGAACTATTGATTCGTTTTCTAGGAATCAGAATGTAAGCTTTTAAAAAAAAAGTATATATTTTACATATATATAAATATTTCATATCCAGTTTCAAAAAAAATATTAAATGAAAATGAGCTTTACATTTAAATGAGATATTATATTAAATAATATAATTTATTTTATCGCTTATATATAAAAATCTCTTTTAATTCAGGAAATAGTGCGCACTATTTGAGAAAAAAACAATAAAAAAACGCCAATTTATTTGAATAATATAGTACATGGTAACCATAATGCTTTTCACTCAATGATAAATACAAAATCAATTTAACTTGAGATAAGAATCTTTTTACTTTAAGAAATATATGTATATTTTATCTTCTAAATTATTTTCCTCTCAAAATTAAATAAATTCATTTTGACAATATTTTGAACAGAAAATGATTTTAGTTTAAAACGATATGTTTCATATTCAAACGATTGTTTTAAGAGTGCACCATAATCAAAACATTATTTAATGATAAATGACCTTAAGCTGGAAACATTTATAAATATTTATCGAATGAAGCTATTTTCAGTATGCTGCCAAAATTATTACTGAACGTGCTAATGTTTGAACATGAAATGAAATAAAGTATAGTACTGGATATTAAATATTACAAACTTAGATTAAAATAGATTACATTGCACATTTCTAATTGTAACTGCATTTGAACTTTATAACCCCTTATATTTCAAAGCTTCTGGCACAAATTAGACATGGATTACAAAAATAAATTGTATTAATTTATTTATAAGCAGAACAATTAGTAAACAATCCATATACTTTTTATCTATACACTTGAAAAAAACCTCGTATTGAAAAAAATAAAATTTAATTTTTTATCATTAACAAGTATCTTGGCACCCTTCTGATTAAACAAAAATTTGATGAAAACATATTCAATGTGTAACTATTTATTGAAATAATTTAGCTCAATGTCAGTATCTCAAGTATTTTGTTATTAATATTAATTCATCAATGAAGTTTACTTATACCAGCTAATAAATTGTACTGGAAATATACTCGGCTTTTGTTTTTATTAATTAATTAAAGTTAGTTCAATTTGACTGAATCATTTGAAGCAAATAGTCTTCAGATGAGTCAGCTCTTCTTAGAAAAATAAAAAAAACGAATAAAAATCAACCTTTTGTTGGTTGCGCTGTTACTCGAATACTAACACTTTTTATTTCATAGACTTAAATAAATAACATAGTAATACTGATTAAAAAATATAGTTTTTTTTTATTTAAAGACAGATCAACGAGAATTGAATTATATAAAAAAATTCAATTGAATCTATGAAACTATTCCCATTTTTATCCCGCTACAAAATTGGATTTTACATATTTAAAGGAATTCCTATGTAACCTTGGTGACCGAAATACCTACTTTAATTGTTCAAAAAATGTGAAAATTGCATCTCTTGTGTACTTTACATCAAGCATTTTTTTGTACAAAATATTTTTATAATACAATTAATCAAATATGTGTGAAGTATTGCAATAAAATATAATAATAATAATAATAATAATAATCATATAGATATGAGTGATCATAAAATTTAAGAGAAAGTTTCATCACATGACCAAATAAAATTCATACTTTTCCAACTTTCTTCTGAATTATTTAAAATTTATATGTTATTATACCTGATACTACAAATGTTTAATTTGTAAAATTTATTAATAATATTTCTTTTTATTACTTTTAAATAGAAAATTTTATAAATAAATCAATTACTTTTTAAATAAACTATTTAATTGTTCTAATATTAGTATGTTTAAATTTAATTTAATTAAGTTTAATCTTTCAAATATTCCACAAGAATACGTAACTAATATAAAAAAGCAATAGTACTTTGAATTATAAATGACATATTATATAAAACATAATTAAATAATTATTTAGTTCCATAAAACCGGTACGGTTTTTGTATACATTATAAATATACTTTGTTCTTTAATGTTATTAAGATAATAATTAGATATTAATTCATTTTATATATTAAATTGCAATTATATATAATATTATATAAATAATCATTTCATTGATCAATCATTTTATTGACCAAATTTCATGTGTTTATCATCATTTTATTAATCAATCCTTTTATTAACCAAATTTCATATATTTATCATTCTGATAACATTAAATATTTACTTGACAACTGATGAAAGCAATTTGATATTATATTAATGTGAAATAAAGTTAAATCTAAACATGTCAATATTATTATTGTTACGTAAATAACAAAAATTCCAATTTATTGAGAAGAAAATTTGAATTAATATGAGCACACATTTCAAACAAATCCAAACAAACATCCAAAGAAAACATTAAACAAGTTAAATACAAGTTAATTATTATCCAAATAAAACTTACCAAATACTCCAACAGGATTGATCCAAATAATAAAACCAAATTGCCCCAGTCGAAACAATAAAACTGTAAATACGAGTGCTTAGGCCAGCTGTGAACAGTACAGAATAGTTTCCTGAAATGAGTGAAAAAGGAAACGCCCGAATATATAAAGCAGTTAGTAAACAAACAAAAAAAAAGAAATTGTACGCTACGTCGCGACCGCTATGGTTCGTGTTAAAAAACTAACTGACCGAATCGAGTGTTGCGTTTCGGTATCGTTATCATGCGTCGCCACGAAGAGGTTAGAAGCATCCAACGAAACAGGTCATCGATCGTGTCGCCGGCTCATCACCTTTATCGCGCGCGACAACAACGTGTTTGCTACTATTTCGTCGCATATATCGCGCCTCTGGGATTATTTGCAATCGACGAAAAAGACACCGGTAATCGCCGAGGATAAAACCCGCCGCGACGGTTACAGGCTTATCAGCTGACGAATTTAAAAAGAACCGCGCTTCGTCTGTTTCGGCGGCAGTGTTTATCAAATGATTCAGGGCGTGATCCGAGGAATAATATTTTCATCTCAAGATTCGAGAAGAAACGGCGGAGTATTTCTTTTGTGAAAAATGTTGATCGAGTGAGTTATTTGCGTTCAAAATAAAAATATGTTTTTGTTTACAGTTGGTAACACATTGTTGACATTATTTCACAAATAATAAACAAAAGATTGCCTGTCCTTTTTTAATTTAAGAAATTGTTCCAGCTGGAACACGCTATATATTATCTTTTGAGGATTTGTCCCTTTTTTCTTCATTTAAAGATAACATAAAAGAGAGAAATGAAACCTCAATAATAATAACTAAAATTCAGATGTTTTGAATGGCCAACACAGTACGCCATTTAAATGTCCTAGGTTTTTAAATTTTTATACTAATTTTAAATATTGATTATAATTATTAATAATATTAATTATAAATTTATTACCATGTTATAGTAGTCAAAGAAACATATTTGTAACTCTGATCATAATTAATATGTACTCATTTTCATACTTTCATATATACACTAATACATTTTTAACAATGTAGTATAACATTTTAAAAACAGATTAATTTCTTAAGAAATTCAAGTTGATATATTATTTCATTCAGTACGAGCAACAGTTTAAGCTTAAAATAAATATAATTTTATCTTATCGATATTGTTTATACTTAATTGTCATCAAATTTCCAATTCTTTCAATTAGTAAGGTTTCCGATTAATTTGCAATTGCAATTCCTTGTGGAATGTTTTTAATTATAGAATCTGAAAATCAAAATAATGTCTGAAAAATTAAAACAATATACATTTGAAAATATAACAAAATAAAAAGCTTAAACAAATATTTGCATTGAAGAAACTTGTCAAATATATTAATTGTTTATATGATAAAATTTATAAAGTTGTGTTAATTTGAGGATATAAGTAAAAAAAGTGGGATGCAGTGCCGATATGTTTGAGTAATATTCGCGCATGTTGATACTATTTCTTTAACAACACAGTCAGTTTTATCTAAGGTGGTAAAAATAACTCCTGGAATGCATTAAACACTTTGGTGAACGGACAAGAATGTTATAGAAATGTAAATTACCGTTAAAAGCATCGAAATCATGAAAATTACAAATAATAAAAAGAGAACATCATTAATTGTACCAAACAAATTATAAAATCATTTATAAAATATCCTGACATATTAAGTGATTATTAATTGTATATGTTTTCATATTTACTTAATTTGTTTTTTTTTTATTTATACTGCTAATTTTGTTTTATTTTATATTTTTATTTATATCAGTAATATGTAATTTTTATTAGACATAATTGCAATTTATCTTGATTAATATTGAAAACCTGAAGTTAAGATGAAAACATCCTTACTATGAAATAAAATAACTTAAAACTTTGACAGAATTATTTGACAACATTTGCTTCAGCATCTGTTAAATTATAAAATCAATTCTTATCACAGTAAATAGATGTATTCAACAAAACATTTTTTTTTCGTAATCGCTAATTTCTACTTTAGATAATGACGTGTTAAATCACTCTTCAGTTCAGAAACTGGACAGCTGAATAATAAATGAATTATTCAAATTTATGCACACACTAATAACACAATCACGTACCGTACCTAAACTAAATGGCTAATATAGTGAATTGATTAAAAATTACATGTATAAAATTTCATCCATGGAATAGACATAAATATGCCTTAATCAATCATTTTTTCTGCCTAAAAATCTAGACGTATGGTTCTTAGAATTGTACACATATTTGCAAGGAGCATTTAAATGACGTGCAATTTTTACATAAAAAATATTGATTAATTAATTACGACTGAACTATGTTTTTTTTTTTTAGTGTAATTAAAATCTGACTATTTTTAACGTATGAATTGTTAAACCACTGCATTTAAACAAAGAATCACCCTATATTTAAAACATTAATCTTTTATTCATTGCAACTTTCTGCAAAGCACGCGTATAATTGAATTTCAATTATTTCGCGAACAAAGTGAGGTTAGGAAAAACGCTCTGCATGTGTAAATAATAGTAGCAATCATTAAAAAAAATCCAAAACATGAACAAAAATAACAACTGGCAAGTATAATAACTGTAAAATGAAAACAGTTAAGCAGATGTAAACACAGACGTATTATTTCCTTTATTCAATGAGGACAAAGGAAACTTTTGTTTTAACACAATCATTGTTCAAAACTTTTTCATCAGAATTCTAATCTAAAAGCACATAAATAATAATGTTATAGTTGCAAATTTCAGGGCCTTTGGTGGAAAAAGAGAAATCGAAGGAACCGAACGCGACGTTGTGGTTATCGATTTTTTTAAGGGGTCCCACACGTATGAGACGTCCAAGTGTAGCGCAATTTCCACGAGTCCGGTACTCTTCGATATAACTAGGCGTGTTAGGAAGGAAGAATGTTATTCTCACCGAGTTCCAAATCTGACAATAAGAGGAGGATCAATGGCGTGAAGGAAGCGAAAAATCAAGGCATCTGCTCACGCACACTGTACAATAAGCGTAGGACGGTGCACTTGCGGCCTGATACGCGAATGTAAACAACGAGATTCGATGCAAGCAAAATCGAACGTTTGAATAATGCGAGGCGGCTCGACCGTAGCTGATCCGCAGGCTGTGTCGCGGATCCGCGCTCTGAACGATATCGTGTGCGCTGGCGCGCTTTCCGATTGGCCCCGATTGGGTCACTTGCATTATTCCGTGAAAAAGTGGCGCCTCGTAGGCGTGATCACGCGCATTTTCAAGCGCAACGTTCGCGCCTCGTCACTGCCGCGAAAATCCATAATGACTCCTTAATGCGCTATATTGGCGCGCTTGTATAATCTTTAATCCACTCCAGGATATTAAGGATTGTCGCTTTTCAAAAACTTCTTTTACCCAAACTTTTTATTAAATTTAAAAAAGACAACATTTCTTATTTGTATATATTTTCTTTAGTTTGGACGTATGTAGTTTGGACAAGTTTGAGGCTAGTTTAGTAACAATCTTAGTAATTTTTCTTAATCTTTTCTCTCCGTTTATGCTCTACGTATCTAATATCTTATAAATTTTGTTGGATTTGTCAATAATAAATCAAAAAATGTTTGTTATAAATGGCAAAAAATTGTATTATAAAAACTTACCTAACGTCAGTTTTTTTTAGGTGCATCTTCTATATCTTCTATAGTTTTTGGAGACTCTGAATTTGAATTTTAAATAGGCTTTATTTTGGAGTTTGATATCTTCAAACAAGATTGCTAATTCTTCTAAAATATGATTACTGAAAAAGAAATGTTTTAGCACTTTAAAGAAAAATATATTTATCTCTGTAATAATAGTCGTTCTTTTTGTACATTATAAATAAAATGTTTGATTAACAAGTAGGGATTTATATAATTTGAAAGTCTATTGAAAATATACAATTAAAAATTAATCAACAGAATGAATTTAATTAATAAGATAAGATGTGATTAATTTTAATATCTCTCTTATCAAAATTAGTCTTACTACTGTAAAGGTTAAATAACATCTGTCTCTTAATTGGTGACATATCGTGACTATCTTTCTTTTTTAATTTATTTAATCAAATGTAGTCAAGCTCAATATTTAATAATCAATGTTATTATAATTAATAATGAAATATCTCTGATCTCAAAAATAGTCATCATATGTAAAATCCACACCATGTTAGGGTACTTTGGAGTGAAAAATTTATCCACTTTTAATACACTTCTGACACTATTTTATTACAAAAATGTTTTCTGTAATAATAACAAAAATGTACACATTTCAATCTAAATAACAAATCCGTAAAAATTATATACACATCAACTTGGTTTAAATAAATTAACTAAATCATTCTTGGATTTAGTGAGATGCTTTTAATGGGCATCCAACAAAAAATACAACGACATTTATATTCAACATTTACTCTTAATACTTAAATATAATTGCATTAGCAATTGTCTTCAATTGCACATCTAAACAAATTATTTATTAAGACGACTCGAACGTAAGACTGAACAAATAAATTACTGGTGAAGCTCCAGTTGAACTAAATTATTAATATATGTCGCATAAATATTTTGCGAGTGAATTGTGAATGAAATACATTTGTCATAATTATTTCATTATTCTGTTAAATATTTTAAATTTGAAACGTTTGAACATAACGTCCGATTATTCATTACTTTTTGTATATGCATCTGTGAGAATGTAATTATGGCTAATAAAAGCTCAAATATGCGTGGCTCACTAATGATCGGATTACTTCACAAATCAGCGCCAAATTTGCATCATTTATCACTACGTTTCTAGGATGCACTGAAATGGATACTGCGATGTATTATTAAAGGAAATACACTCGATCAATTGAGCACTCGAGTATATTTATATCGTGTATACGTCAAGAAAATAAAAATACAACGATGTAATTACAATTTCAGGCTAGGCTTGCTAAAATATTTAACGCTAGATAATGGTAGTATATAAACATCACTGCTAACATGCATCATCCTTCTCTTAAAGTAAGAAATACTTCAACATATAAAAGTCTGTAAACTACGATTAATCAGTGATTAAAATGATTCAAATTTAAATAGGTTTATATTTAAATGTGTTGCTCAGTTTCATATTTTGTATATCCGGTTTGAAGTGCTATAGTATTTCATAACGTGTCACTGTTATGGAGTTGGCAACAGAAAATTCGTGATAGTTATGTGACATGAAATTGCTTAGTTACATGACATGACATGGAAAATTGAAATTACGTTTCGAATCCACCACTAATGATGTTCATTTGATGTTGGAATATAAATGATGATATAACAATTATTGATTAAAATTATTAACATAATGTGTTTACGTTGAATGTTGATATGTATTAATATTAATACATATAATTAATGATATTTGAAATTTGCATAATAACTTTTTATTTAATTTTAATAGTAGCATTTAAGCTAAATTTCTTTAATAAATCATAATTATTTATTTAAATGGGTGAACGAAATTGTCACGATGCTTTTGGTAGAATATAGTAATTTGATTGATGAAATAAATAACTTAAATTGTCATGTTAACAGTCTCCGACAAAACAAATTGTATACATGCAATATAAATGAATTTCTCAATTAATACAATTTATTAGTTATATTCTATGACATTATTGATGCGATAAATTTATGAAATTTTTGAATATTATTAGTAATTAATATGAAAATTATTCGTATTCATTAAAAAAGGAATTATAAAAAAATAATTATACATAATTTAGAATAGAATTATATGCAAATAAAAAGTAGTATGAAGATGATTGAGAATACATAACAAACAAACAGTTGAAAAGTTGAAAATAAAAAATTGTTCAGTTCTCTACAATGAATCAAACTCTGATTGAATCTGTTAGGTCATTTTTGTGATCGTAAAATTTTTTATTAGTATTTCTCTTAGATATAGTTAAGTTTCTACAATTAATATTATATAAACTAGAATTTTCTTACTATAACTATATCAAAGAATATGAAATTTTATTTATGTATATTAATAGTGAATTTACTAAGACAAATTCCTGATATGATCGAATTTATTCTTATAAATAATATTAATTATTTAATAAATAATCATATAAATATGTAATTATATTATAATCAAATAATTATATAAGTATGTTAAATACAAATATAATTATATAACATTGTATGCAAGTAATTTGTTACAAAAAATATAATTAAATGTTTCATAATTCATTATTAGAAGTTAAGTAAATATGAAATGATTCAAAATGTACAACTTGTTTCAATTTCCAACACCACGTTATGACGAAAAAATATAAGCTTAAAATTGCTTATTATTAGAATTTTCATTATTATAAGTAAACCTTTTCAAATGAGTTACGAATATTCTAAAATCTTAAAAAATATTAAGTCCATTTACCATTTAGTTGAAATCGAAATCGCTTTCAACATTCGAAACCGTATTCCTTTCAATAGTGCTTTCAGAATCAGAATTTTCCCGCCTCTTCGTAATATTTTCTGTGTCCTCCTCTTTTCCCTCAGCAGTTGGTTCTGTGTTTGCGTGATGTTGAGGTTCTTGTTCCACATAATCGTCTCTTTCATACTCGTGTTCATTCACATCTCCGGTATCGCCAGTCTGGTATTCGACTTTTGCTTCCTGGTCCGAGTAAACTTGCTCATTATTAACTACGTAATTCGCATTATCATATTTCTCATTCACTTCGTACTGCTGATTCAAATTTGGATCGTCGTAGTTATATTCGTACTGCTGATTCATGCCTTCCTCCGTATATTGCTGTGAATTGGAATACTGATCACCAGTGTCATATTGCTGGTTTGGGTCTTGCTCATACTGATACTGGTCATAATTTTGGTCATACTGCTCACTGTAAGGTTGTTCATTTCCTTGATTTTGGTCATCGACTTGGTACTCCTGGTAATAATTATCAGCAGAACTTTGGTCATAATTCTGGTCATAATTTTGGTCCGAAGGGTACTCCTGACCTTGAGCAGGATCATACTCTTGGCCTTCATACTGTTCACGATATTCGTAACTAACTTCTTCAATTGCCTGCTTATCTTCAACCGTATTTTCTACTTCTTCCACTTCCTCCACTTCTTCTTCTTTTTCTGCTTCCTGGCTTTCAGTTTGTCTCTCGTCCCGTTCACCATTATCCTTATCCTGCAAAGAATCCAGCTTTTCCATTTCTTCTTCCAACATAGCTTTCGAAGTTGAAGCTTGATTCGGATCTTGTACTTCGTTGTCTATTTTTTCAATGTCCTCAGTTGGTTCGTCTGCCACAACCTTCGTATTATTTTGGTCGATCACAGGTGCAACGGATTCTGGACTTGTATCGGAAACTGGCACATTAGTCGACGTCGTAAACTTATCAGCGCCGCCTGCTGCGCCACCCTCATCAGCATCGTTGGCTTGATCCGATTTATCTTCGTCTGGTTTTGTGCTTTTATTTTCGTTCTGTTCTATCTTAGATCCGTCCGGCGCCAAATCCGTTTTGTCGTGGGTATCACACGTGGGAATGCCATCGTCTGATAGAGTTTCATTCAGAAGATCACCACTGGTGTTGTACTCGTATTCGTCATCCACAGTAGCTTCTGCTGGCTCAGGTTCGCCATGAAGTTTTCGAATCTGTTTGATGTACTGATCCAATTTTTTCTCCAAGGTTTCGATGGTTTTATATTGAGAATTGGCTGGTTCAAGGTTCGGATCGACGACATTCGATAATGAAGAAGTGTAATTGTAGGTCGGTGTGAATTTTGGATAATCTTCCTGTTGTTGAACAGATAATAAGCAATTTTGTAAGTATATTTTGATACAAAATAAAATTAAAGTGTAATTGAAATGTTTTTCGATACACTGAGAAAAATAATATGTAATTTCATACTAAAAAGTTAAAACAATTTTACTACATTATATAAGCATTTCAGACTTTATATAAAATTATAAAATATACTAACATTTGAATTATCAATACTACGTATAATTTCTTCTATATTGTTTTTCTCAGTGTAACTTCCATGGTACTCACCGGACATAAAAGCTTAGCACTTTTCTCAATTAAAGTGTCCAAATCAGAAACTTTAAAATCTCGCGGTGAAGTTTCTGCCGATTGTATATTCCTTCTTTGGAAACTATAAGGAAGATAATCCGCACGTCTGGAAATTGGAAGATCATTTCTACTGCGAACACAAAATTAAACGTCGGATTTAATTTAGGAAATAATATTTCATTTATAAACTAATGAAGATCAATGAGGCGACGTGTAGACTTGAACAAGTGTCCAATTTCTTGGCTTTAAATTTATAACTCGTAAAAGTAAAATTTACACCTTTAACACTTACATTTCAAAATTAGTGCACGAAATATGAGAAATATCTTATCAATTTTATTAATTAGTAATGCGCTACTCATTTTGAGAACTATCAAAATAATTTTGTTAATTATTTTATTCATTTCGTGTAATTAAAAAGAGTGTAAATTCATTCGAAATAAATAATTCCAATTTACCTATATCTTGAATCCGTGTAAAGTCGAGGAACATTAGGGGAAGAGATTCTGAAGTCGTGGAATTGCGACGATGTTTTGGCAAAAGTTTGAGGTAGGTAATTATTATCGCCGTTCGTGCTAAACATGGAAGGAATGCGAACTTTGCTGCTATAAAGATTAGGGACTCGTGAACTTAGCGGCAACGAAAATTGCGAATTGGACTGCAATCTTCTGGGTGATGTCCGAGGAGACGAAGACTGGATACTGGATGGATTAAAACGAACGCTATTTATCGATCCATAGTGATCATCAAATCTACTGCATAGCGAACTGGTCGAAGTTAGGAGAGGCGAAAACTTGACAACACTTTCGTGTCGTGCAAGTTGTCTTTTTTGTTGGACAGTTTTGGGATCGATTTGACTCGCCACGCCACTATCCCCGAAGGTGCATGACGCATTCCTTTCATTATCATCCTCAATTGCTCGAGAAATGCACGACTCATAATGTTTCTGCAAAAAAAATGTTTTACATATAATAATTGATTTAAAATTATTTTACAATAATATATTATCGAGCAAAATGAAGTAAAAGTAAAAAAATAAGGAAACATTTATTTCTTTTACTTTAGGTCAGGTATATATGAATAAAAACATGGCCATCAATTAATTTTGATTCCGACGTAAGTGTAAATGTAATGATTAATAGCAATTAAAGTTGAAATTGGCCTCACTTTTAATGCATTGAGTCTTTCGGTTTTCGTGGTGATTAGAGCCAAGTTGCTGTCCACTTGATCCAACGCTCCGAGTAATTTATTGTTTCGTTCATCTCTAGCTCGTTGTTCCTCGAGAAATCTTATGTATCTTAATCTCAACCTATTTATACAAGCTTCGTGTCTGAAATTAAAGAATGCGCAGTTAATGGCACGTTCCTCGTTAAAAATTTTGTATTGAATTTTGGCAAGAATGTGACACTCCATCGAAGTTTGCACCAAAATCAAGGACACACTACAGTTGAACTGTGTCTTTTTTTTTTATTGTTTGCTTTTGAGAAAGGAAAATACTTTTATTAGTATATCCTTACCCAAAGTTTCGCAGACCTTCAAAAACACATTTCTAAAAAGAATTAAAATAATTAAATTTACAATAAATGAACTTGATAGCTAAATGCAATTATGTATGATGCGAATGTTTAATTTATGCAGATGGTTCAATGTCAACGGTGATCGATAAAGTTGATCACGGAAGTTTCTGCAGTGTTGCTAAACAGCTACGTGCAATATGTACTCTAATGCGTTTATGTTCATTTAATAAGAACCCGCGAAATATCTTCTTGACATGATCATGTTTGAGCGATTACGCTTGTAAATTATTGATCAGAGCCGACGTTGTCCAAAATCGGGTCGTGCCACGCTGACGATACGCTATTTTCATGATACCAACTTGAACCAAACGGCATCATCTTTTATGTGAGTTCTCGGTTAAACCGAAACCCTGACCTTTATAACCGAGTAACTTAATTCGCTGATACATATATGCACGAAAAACTCCGATTTATTACAGCTGTGATTTATTTTAAACAAACGACATAGGTCTGACTTATTTCATTTATTATCGGACAATCGGTACCAGTTATTTTGCCAACTAATCACGATGGTAACTAGTTCTAAATATGCTTAATCGTATTTCTTTCGTGAGGTGAACGTGTCTGCTGTATTTTTGTGTTTTCTTCCTTATTTAATGTTTTATATACTCTTTCTTCTTACCCTTGATCAAAATATTGATATTTATTTGATTAGTGTAATTTAATTAATTCAAGTTTAACGAAAAGTATATGATACGTAGCTGATATTATATTTAATAATAACTCGAGGATTTGTAAGTATCTGTATTTATAAGTATTCTTTACAATATTGTATAATATATTTTAAAATAGTTTTAGAAATGATACGATCTAGAAATAGAACTCATTCAAATTTAGGCCACGCCCCTTTCACATTCAGAGGTAACGAGTTATATTCCTTGATAACATCTTTTATAAATATTTTATAATTTTTATTATATCATAATATAAGGAATACTATAAATACACAGATTACTGGATTATTATAAAAAAAATAGTAGCTACTGCTAACAAATTTCTATTAGTGTAGTATTAAAATTTACTCTACTTTACGCTGTTATAGTATAGTTGATATTGTTAATTAATATAATTCGTTATAAAATTAAAAACTGATTA
Source organism: Leptoteleia sp. ZL-2020 (assembly GCA_022817305.1). Classification (NCBI taxonomy): domain Eukaryota; kingdom Metazoa; phylum Arthropoda; class Insecta; order Hymenoptera; family Scelionidae; genus Leptoteleia; species Leptoteleia sp. ZL-2020. The sequence continues at coordinate 65,865 of JABFPN010000031.1, read as the reverse complement.
ATACATACCTAATTTGAGTCTCCTGTTTTAATTTATTATATTTTTCTTCCAACTTTATCCTTTCTTCCTCGCTGAAAACAAATGATAATTTCAATTAATTAATGGTATAAAGGATATATTTTAAAACATATTACAATGTACATAAAGTTACAATTACAAGTCACTTTCATAAAAACAAGTTTAATGTCATTATTATTGTTGATATAACAATGTATATGAAATAAACGATAATTGCAATCTGTAATAATTAAAATACAAAAGACAAGAGTGCAATTGTTCCTGGTATTTGATGTGCAATACTTAATTTCTGATAACATTGTGGTCATTATCTGTTCTGCATTACTTGGCGAGTACAATTTTACACTCGAAAATATTGAACGAATTATTACATTTCATTTGAACAATCAAAAATTTCACAATGTTTAGACCATAATTCTTCAATGCCAATTTCTCAATAAAATATTCAAATTCCATTTAATCAATTTCAATTCGGAGCAAAATCAATTTTTTTTAAATAAAAATGCAATTTTCAGATAAAAAATAAAATATTCTTTTACCATAATGTAAGAAGTTAAAACTTTGTATCCAAAAATAATTAATTACATCATTTTCTACAGAATATTGTTTTAAATAATGTTAAAAAGGAATTTGACATAGCTTTTAATATATACATTACAATAAATTTTACCTTTTTCTACACTTTTCCTGCAAATCGATCATTTGTTTATAATATAACTGCCTCTGTTGCACTGATGTCATAATAATCACATATACTTGAGGATATTAATTAGTATAAAAAAAAATGGCGTCATTTTTTCATCGTATTTATAGTCCAGGCATACAAAGTGCGAATAATCGAATGAAATAAATGTTCTTTAAACATCATTTTCGTTGATTATTATTTTATTGTATAAGAAATGAATAAAATTTCTTTATTCATCGTAATAAAACGATGTTTTCGCGATTGCGACGATCGCACAACTGTCGTAATAGTTGAAAGACAGGACGAAAAGTCTCGACCTGTGATCTATATGTATGCACGTAAAACAGGGTTGAAATGTGCACAGGTGTTTCAGTAATCCCTACCCTTTGTTCTTACCACCAATGATTCATTCGACTCACCTCAGTTTGCCTTATTCCTGCCCAAGTAGCTTGCTATTAAAATAATAACAGCGTCCAACTTTTTCTCCCCTTTTAATAAACTACCAATTTTGCGCATAAAAATGAATAAAAAAGATTAATTTATTAAATTTCGATTAAATTATAATCAAAGTAAAATAAATATATAAATAATTATGATCATGTTGATATTAAACAATTTAATATTGTTTAATAAATTGAAACGTTATTGATATTGATGATTAGTGATTAACAATATACTCGATATAGTAGTTCGTATTAAATTTTTCTTATTGGTTATCGTATACAACTAAAAAAACAGCAATTAGTTCCAGAAAATAAAGTGCTCATAAAAAATGCCTCGTATAATGCGTTCCTGTTTATAGGCAACCCTTCCTTAAAGTGCACAACGTGCATTGTGTTTAAGTACTTTGAAAGTTTGTATTGTACTTTAACATTTATTCTGTTATTAGTATTAGTAAATACAAATTGCATATTATATGCAGTAATAACAATTACATTTTAATACATTTATTACCGAAATTTTGAAAGCTCACAACTACTGTAATAATCAATAGTAGGCAAAGAAAAAGTAGTCTATTATCTTAATGGCAGTAAATAACACGTGTTTTAAAAAGAAGAAAAGTTAAAGTACATAATATGTAATATTATAATTTAGTAATTTAGTAAGAATAGATTTAATCGACGTGTTGACGACACGAAGCGATTTCTACGCTAGGTCAAAATTAAATACAAACATTATTGTGTATTATTGTTGTTGCAGCGAGAGCAAAATAATAAATCTTAAGATATTTTATGGATATTTCAGACGTTATCAGGATATCTTTTGTTAGTAGGGTATATATAAAAAAATCTAGAGGCATATTCTTAAAAAAAATGTCATTAATAGACAACTACGTAGTAAGTAATAGTGAAGTAAATATTATAAAACTTTATATTAACCTTATGGAGAAATTCATAAATCACCATAAGTATTTCAATATTATTTATTAGTAGTTACTAATAAATTGTTTAGTAACTACTCAAATCTGTTTGTAACCATCTGGACGCTACAAACTTGTGATTATTATTGCTTTATAGTTGTAATTTGCTAAAATGTTAACTAGCATAAATATCGAAATTTCGTTTTTTCAGTGGCTAATCATTAAGCGCAAGTAATACTTTCCAAAGACGGACGCATGCTACCATTGACTCCATGAACAATAAACGCCTCAAGTTTTCTCAACTCTCGGGTTCGTAATTCAGTGAGTAGGGATAGCGGACTCATGTATACAAGACTTGAAGCGTTCCAAAATCATGAATTGTCAGCCACTTTCATTTGGAACGTCGCGTTGCGCGAAACCATGCCTGACCCTTGCGCTGTTTAGATAACTTTAACGTTGAATTTAAATTCCTTTTAATTTGTCAATTTCGTGGCATTAATTAGTTTAACGTTGTACAAAGGCGAAATGGCATCATTACCACCGAGGAAAGTTTCCACGGTGTCACGAGAGTCGAAAAAAAAGCTGACACCTCTACAAACGTTGCTGCAGCTTGGTTTTCCAGTAGCCCGAGCGTAAGTACTAAAGATAAATAACAGCCGTTAACTGTCATTCAACTTTGCTCTTTAACGTCACGAGCTGTCAAATGTCATGCATTCCTGATGACATTTTGTAGTACAATGACCAGTGAAATTTCGCCTCCTTTGTCGTTTGTTCATCTTTATTGTTACATTTGCAATAATAATGAAATGATAAAGACACTTATTGGAACGAACTGCAATTGAAAAGATAAATGGAAATTTACGTGAAAGAATTATAAATTGATTTAAATACAATGATAAGAGAGAAAAAAAGCATTGTTTATTGCTTTGGAATTAATTCATAGATAATATTTTTATTTTGAATTGTCTTGAAATATTTACAGATTATAATTAAGTTTTTATAATAATTTATATTTATATGTAATCTTTTAAATTGTGTGATTTGCGACCTGAAATTTGCAATGAATTCATGAAAATTTATGAATTTGTTTTCATTTGTATTTAGTCAATGTAAAATTTTTCACAATAAATTATAATTAATCATGAAACCTATGAATTGACTATTCAGCAATCAAATTTTAGCAATAAATGTTCAATTTCTAAACTTTTTTTATGAATCAGAAACAAATGAATTTCCACGTCTAATTCTGATTATTCAGTAAATAGAGATTAAAGAGATATCTCTTTATGGCATATGATTTATGATATATGATTAATGAAAACAAAATATTTGAACTTAAATTAATCATTATAACTAACAGTAATGAAATAAAATGAATATATCTTTTATAAATTCACTGTTCAAATTTAATTAAATGATATTATTATTTAATCAAAAAACTGGTATAACACCTAATACATAACTTTTTATATAAATTCCAGTTTAGTGAGTTTCTAATTAAATAGTTTTTAATTATGTACTTCTTAATTTGAAAACAAATAATCAAAATGAAATTAATCTTTAGACAAACAAAAGTATAAATTTACAACGCTGTCATAAACTTTCTGTAATTTGTATAACATTCCAGTAGTTCTAAAGTTACAATAACGTTACAGGAATGTTTTGTTGCTGTATGAGTGAAAAGTATAATGAAATGATGTATTTTTTTAGACTTTTATTTTTTTTTTTAATTGTATAGAATGTCATTGCTCGATTCTTTATTTTAATTTAGTTTTAATAATATTTACTTGATTGAAATGGAATAATAATATAATTTATGGTATTCTAAAATTAGTGAAAAAGCGTTAGCAGCAACAGGTGGGCGTTGTCCACAGTTGGCATCTGATTGGTTACTAGCCCATGTCACTGATCCTACTTTGAACCAGGATTTCCCAAGGGAATATGTATTTTACATTTGTCCATTAGGACCGTTTGCAGCAAAATTAACAAAGTTATTTTGTGAAACCAAAGATATAGAGTGGAATGGTGCTCACAATTATATTCCACATATTACTCTGGTACCTTTCTTCAAGGTAATTATGATATATCTATGTATTTTTAAAGTTGCATAAAACATTCAAATAAATCATTCCATATTAATTCATCCAAATGTAATTCTATCAAAGGTTACTTCTATGTAACAATTTCTCGAACAAAATAAATATGTCAATCATTACAGGCACCGGACAGTGATGCACCAAAAATCGAAAGCATTCTAAGTGACTTAGTACAACAACACGAATGTCCAGAAGTTCTATATTTTGAGAAATACATTTCTTCTAATTTTATGGGTCTATTCGTTAAAGATGAACAAGCTAAATGGTTAAAAAGTTTGGCTAACCGACTGGTGGAGAAGCTCACAGAAATCGGCTTAAAGGACAAACGGACTGTGAATTCTATGCAAATATCCCTAGCCTATCAATTTTCAAATAATAGCTTTCAAGCATTAAGTCACTTAGTAGAAAATCTTGACATGACAAATATGGCTGTTAATTGGGAAATACGACTGTACTCCCGAGATTCAAGATTAAAAGACTCATATGTTCATAAAGTGATGCATGGTCACTTACCTAGAGAATCTGACGAATTAGAACTCCGACCAGGTGACCTTATATACATAAAGCAGGAAGCCTGCGAAACGACAGTGGATGGTTGGGTGGAAGGTATTTCCTGGTTAACAGGGTGCTCAGGGTATGTGCCATTGAATTATACAAAAAGGGTCACCAATATGGATGCATGGACGATACATGCCTCGCTGCCTATTATTCAACTTCGAAAAGAAACAGCTGAACTTATTTCTCAGAGTAAGAAGTTGCAGGTTTTGACGAATGACCTATCAGATATAGATGTTCCTGACGGTATTCCTACCTCTAGTGAACCTGTAAGTTTGAAAAAATGTTGAACTCAAATATTTACTTCTATATCATTAAGTTTAAGGAGTTACACTCGAGTAGTGCTGGTTAAACAACAACTTTCTTAAATCCACAATAACATATTTAATTTGCAATTTTGAAAATTTTATCAAATTCTGTCATTATTTTGAATGTCGAGTGTAACTCATTAATAAATGATAAGATAAAATTTTACTTACTTTAAGCGTTGTAAGTGGCAGAAAGATAATATTGCACATATATAAATATTTGTAAAATGTTACATGTAAAAATATTTCTAATATGGAACGAAAATAGAAACTTGTACCTAAATTGTTGGTTATTTTATAACTAACTTTGTTATGCTATCAAGCATACTGATAATTGTATAAAAAATATGTTAATAGATGGAAGCTTCGGAAGCAACTTCTGTTAACCGTCAGATTTACATCTGTCGACATGGAGAACGAGTGGATTTCACTTTTGGTGCTTGGATTCCATATTGTTTTGAAACGAATGGTCGATATGTCCGCAGGGACTTAAACATGCCTAAGGAAGTTCCACTTAGAACTATCCAGGATTTCCAGGGAGATACGCCTTTGACCACTTTTGGTGAAGTACAATCGAACCTTGTGGGCGATGCTATGAAGGTTCACAATGTTCGTTTTGAAGTGGCCATAACTTCACCATCTTTGCGCTGTATCCAAACAGCTCAACATATTCTTCAAGGCCTGGGTTTGAATATTCCTCTTAAAGTGGAACCGGGATTAATAGAATGGCTAGCATGGTACCCTGCAGGTCTACCAAGTTGGATGAGTCCAGAAGAACTGATCAAAGCTGGTTTTAACGTGGACTTGGAATATGTTCCATTCATCAAAAGGGCTGACCTGCCTCATAGAGAAAATTCGACACAGTATTATGATAGAAGTCACAATTTTATGCGTCATGTTATTGATACTTACAAGGGTAATGTTTTAATAGTAGCTCACGCAGCTACTCTGTCGTCATGTACAAAGCAATTGATTGGTGGTACGGCGCCATCCGCTAGTGAACTGGCGCAACTTGTTCAAAAAATACCATATCTTGCATGTTTGGTGGCAAAAGAGGAGCATGATGGCTGGCAACTTACATCAGCGCCATTTCCTCCAATCACTCATACAAGTAACAATAGATTTGACTGGAAGGTTCTGCTTTAAATACTGTTCACGACATTTAATAATAATTTAAATGTGAACAAACTTCTGAAATGTCTAAATTCAATGAATTATTTACACTAAAGTCAATGATAGTCATAAAAATGATGGAAAGATACTAATATATAAAAAAAAAGATAGAAAAATGTATGAAAGTAATTTTTTTATATAGCTTAATGAATAACTAATTGTTTACAAACAGATGAATAAGAAAAATATTTCATTCATCCAACAAAGGGTTAAATCAGAAAGTAATATGAATAGTTATATTCTAATTACTTATAAAAAACTAATTATTAATATCTAATAATATATTTTATATAATATTTTTAATATATATTATATATTTATATAATTATAATTATTGTATTAGATAATAATAATTATTGTAAATACAGTAATTTTGTACTATCATACATATATTTACAAAGATATATATTGTGTATTCTTAACAGAAAGAAAGTTTAGGTAATTTATACATTTCAATATTGTTAAATTTTGCTCAAGAAAATATATGTGCCTATAAATATTTTCTTAATGTAAATCGATTTTAATAAATTATAGTATTAAAAACATACTTGAAAAAATTATTAACAACTTTAATATGAAATTAGTTGACCAATATTATGTATACATTTAAAAAATAAAGCATTCATTTTTTGTTTTAATTTTTCAACTAATAAAAAACTAATAATTTCATTATGTTTTATTTCATAATAATCTTTTAATTATAATATTAAATAAATATGTACTGTACAGTGTTTTATACGTTATATAGAATATATAATCTAGCAAGTTGAGAGTGACATTCAAGTATAAACATTAGAATCTAACATAAACAAAGAATATTCATTTTGTAATAATTATTTTGATTTTTATTTTTTATGGAAATTTAATAGGATAAGAAATCTTGCTTTTAATTTAAAAAGATTTCCTTGACATTTTTTGAATTATGTTTAATTGCTTTTTCTTTTTAAAACTTTATTTTATATAAAAATTAATTGATGCAACTTTTGAAAGATTCCAGCTACTTAACATATATATATATACAGTAGAATTTCTACTTAATAGTAATATATTTCTCATAATATAAAGTAATTGTAGAATAAATAAGATTTTTTTTGATAAATTGAAGTCCTACTGTATCTTCATTAATATCTGCAAATAAGTATTAAGAACAAATAAAAACATTGCGTTCATTTAATTAAAAAGCAGTATTTATGACAAAATTATTGTATCAATTAAATGAACAACATATTTTGTTAAAAGTTATTTTTATTACCATTTTTATATTATAACGTTAAAAAAGATAATTATTAACAGTGTATATTTATACATATTTATATTATATTATACATGATAATCAGTTTTTTTTAAATAGAATATACATTAAAATAATTTTTTTATATAAGATCAAAAAATAAATTTTATAGTAAAAAACTAACTTTTTCAAATTATATATGTCCTCCTTCTTTGAGCTTAGTGACAAGAGTATCTACATCTGGAATAACAGAACCAGCTTGACGAACAGGTGGTTCTTCAACAGAGAGTACTTCAATTCTAGGTGTAGTGTCCACACCCAAATCTTTAGGCGTCATTTTTTTAACTGGTTTTTTCTTTGCTTTCATAATATTTGGCAGAGTAGCATAACGTGGCTCGTTCAAACGCAAGTCAGCACTCAAAACTGCAGGAGTTTTCAGCTCTACAACTTCCAATCCTCCATCAATTTCCCGAGTTACTGTTAAACCTTTATCTCCTTTTTCAATCTAAAAGTACAATTGTTAATACAAATAAAAATTAAGACAAGAAACTACTATCATTAAACATTTATTTAACAAAAGAATTGTTTTGATATTTTCTTAAATAAGATAACAATAGTTTATACTTATAAACTATTAAAACAGTACTTAATTTATAGGAAGAAAATTTAATGAAAGTTGTTAAATCTTTACCTTGCTGCAAAATACACCTGCTGGCCAATCTAGTACACCAGCAATCATTTGTGCAGTTTGATTGCAATCATCGTCAATAGCTTGTTTACCAACTATGATTAAATCAGCCTTTTCCTCTTGAGCTAATTTAGCTAAAATCTTAGAAACATGAATAGGTTGCAAAGTGTCATATTCTGCAGCAGACAATTCAACATGGATACCTCTATCGGCTCCCATAGCTAAAGCAGTTCTTATAGTATCTTGAGATTGAGTGGGCCCACAGCTGACTGCTATGATCTCAGATGCCAGTTTCTTTTCTTTCATTCGAACAGCTTCTTCAATAGCTATTTCATCAAACGGATTCATGGAATGTTTCACTCCATCAACTACAACACCAGTTTTGTCTGGCTTTACACGAATCTGTAAAAAATTTTTTGATTATCAATATAATTTTTATTTCTTTATTTATTTAAATTAGAATATATTGAGTATAATTTCAATGTCAAATATAATAAAAGAACCATTTAGTATTTGATATGGTTCTAAATTTTAAGAATATATAACAACATTAAATATTACCTAACAATAATTAATAAATTAAACATCATTTTGGTCCATTTCTTAGTGTTATGTAATATCTGATTCAACTCATTATTAACAGTTGAGTACATATTAAATGGATTAATATGAATTCCTTTATACTTCATTCATACTAAATTCTATTATTATCTGATTCACGCAATTGTATCAAAATTATAAAAATAAGTTAATTTCAATGTAAATAAGAGGACAATGTAAATCTGTCCTCTTATCTGACACATTATAGCTTACAGAAAATGCAAGTTAAGGTACTGCTAAAAATGTTCAATTAATTAAAACAAAAGTAATAAGGAATAATATATGTATTATTTACTTAATAATATTTAAACGATTCAATTATTAATATTATAAATGATTAAAAGATATCAGCAAGATTAGAAATAATCATATCTATTACACAATACAAACATCATAGTAATTATATTACATATGGATGATTAATATTAATTATATGACGCTTATAAATAAAAACAACGAGTGGTATACCTTGACTGCATAGTCGATCACTCGTTTAACTCCTACAAGTACTCGAGCCATTTTCAATGTATATTCCAAATTTGACTATAACAAGGATCTCTCACTAAATTCGATGATCCGCTAAAGTGACCCAGATGAACATCAAGTTTATATAAATCTGTTATAACAGACAAATTTCAAAGTCCAATACACAAGTTGGTATTGTGAAACTGTGTACATACATCGATGTATTGCTGTACATCTAGAAGAAAGTGAAATTGTCGTTATTTCAGTTGAACATTTCAGTAATGCCACGTTAAAGAATTTAACTATACTAGTCTGATAGGATTACAAGTTACTAGAATAAAGCTATACTTCGATCCTCTTTCCTTCTCTTCCTATGTACTATTACATTAGTAAAAGAATGATGTAAATATTATAACATGAAAACTGAAATTATTAACTTTATTCCAAAGCCGATAAAACCTAACAAAACCTCTGACAGCTGAATGTGATGTTTACTTTTGAGTCTGTTTTATTTCTTAATGTATTAAATAAAGTTTTGTTATTTGTGTTGTGCAGTTTTTAAGTTGTGTTATTTAAAAGTAATATAAATAGTGTAAATTAGCAATAGTGTTGTTTGCGTATACAATTTTTGATAGCTGATTCAAAATGAGCAATGCCTGCAATTTGGACGATGACAGTGCCGAAGGTAAATTTTCTTTCAATTTCTTTCATTAAATATACATTATTTATACATTTTAATTATTTTCTCTTGCAATATAAATCAATAAGATTTACATTATAATGATTTATAGTGGTATTTAAGAGTATTTATACAAATTGTCATTGAATAATATCAACAAGAGTAAATAAATACGTAAAATAATTACCTTGACAATAACTTTATGAATATATTAGATGCAAAAGACAAAATACAAATATAAAACATTTAATAAGAAACTTTCTAGGTAAAAGTCATTTTCATGATTTGATATTATTTTGATATACGTCAATATATATAAAATAAAAATAAATGTAATTAGAAATACAAGTCCAAAATAATATGCAGAAAATTATGGAATTACCTTTAAGTTGTCTTACCAATTTTAAGTTCTTACTAATTTGTGATTTAAACCACTTTAGATTAGTTAAGTGTATAATTTCAAATAATTAATGTACCTAATTTGATATTCAAATTGTATACTGGAGATACATGCAATTTAAGGAATTATATTTAATTTGATTAAATTAAATGTTTTTTAGGCATATTGATTATCTTTTTTCCATTAACAATTCAATAATAATAACAATAATAATATAAATTAAATACATCCAATTTCATTCATTTAAAGATTTTTAAAATGTTAAAAAATAATGTTTAACTGAAATATTTATATTTAAAGTGTTTTAAATTTGTAAATATTTTTTGCACCACAATATTTTACAAATATTCTTCTTTACAATAAAATAATATAATTAAAAAAACATAGTACTTAATTTATAACAATTTTAAAATGTTAACAGATGTTAATCTTACAATTTAAATTTTTTATAGAAAATTTCTTTTTTACAAAGGTTACATAATTTTAAATGAATACACATTGATTTATAGTAAACAAATTAATTATAGTAATTAAAAGAAATAATTATACAAGACTTAAAACAAATATTTTAATGTTGTATGTACATTTGTATTTACTTATATACAATCACAGATTCAGATATGCACATGTAGTAATGTAGTCAGAATAATTTCATGATATAATGAAATATATCTTATATTTAATATTTATTTAATGATTTGATCTATGGAAGCCCGCTGATTCTCAGTATCATACTCATAGATAAAAATTTTATAATAATTTTTATACTTTTTTAATCAAGTCTGATACTTGTAATAAAGTATAAATAAGAACCTCCTTACATCATTTACAACTTAGCTTCTAAAACAGTACAAATATTATAATATCTTTTTAAGATAATATAATAAAATGTTTGATGAACCTGGTGTTTATATAGAGGTTGTATAAATGTTGTATGATGATATTCTTACTTTATTATACGCATCATAATAATTTTTAAAAAAATAAAAATTTGTGTACAAAATTATTTCTATGTATAAAATTGTATGTTACAGACCTGTTGCATACCTTTTTTCCTTATTTTAATTGACATTCAAAATTAACTATGTATGCTTTTCTTTGTGGAAAACAAATCTAAATTTTGAGAAAATGCCTAAAAATTTCAAAAGACTTCAGAATTAGGTACTCAAGATTTAAAAAAAAAAAAAAAAAAAAACTAAAACAAAATTTTAATTAAAAAATTATTATAAGTGTATGGGCTCATTATTTTTTTTTGTTTGATAAGGAATGCAACCAGTCTATTTTAGTTTTTTATAACTGAATATAAACATATAAAAAATAACAAATGGTTGAGATAACTGTAGTGCAGTATATATGAAAATATCAAATTTTATTATATCTAATTTGAACACATTTTACTTAATTATTATGTATCTTATATTCTTATACATCAAATTAATATGTTTAAGTTAAGATGACAATATTAACACTGACTATAAGCAATTAAGAAATAATATCGAATAATTTATACTTATAAAAATATTTAGTTATTAATATTACCATTTTATGAAGATTCAAATATTTTTTAATATTTTCATTTAACATAAACATATTAATTCGTTATCAGTTTTATGTTTCTATTTTCTTATTCACTTTTTTGTTTGACTGTTTTACAAAGCATTATGATAACATCACCTTAAATTATTTTTTTTTATAATCATTCTGTTATACATGGTAATAGACATTCAGTAACATATTTAAGAATTCCAAAAAATACACTAAAAAAAGAAACATTTGAAATAAAGATAGATAAAATTTTATTGCTATTACATTTTTGACTGTATTTGATTCAGGTTGCTTATAATTAAATTTTATACTTTTATTAATCTCCAAATATACCACTGTTAATAATTATAAATTTTCTCTTTAAAAGATTTATAATTTGTATAATTTTTAATGATATGAATATTTGTCTATAAACTGTACAAAAGGCAATAGACTATGGAATTCTATATAAATATCTATATAAAATATATGTTTTAACTGATGTTTCTAACTGTTATGAAACAGTCATTTTGGTAAGAGTTAAGGTTAGTAAAAAAAATCTTGTCTATATAAATGTCAATATTGGCGGGTGCTGATTTATATAACATGAATTCTGAAATATCACACTCATCAATTGTATTTGTTTTCTTAGTTGTCATCATCTATCATTGCTTGTGTCTTTTAAAAATAAAAAAGCCAACAGATTATTCAGGGTGCATCTCTTATAAAAAATGTGCCAATTAAAATTAATGAATAAGATCCTCAATTCTTTAATTAATAAAAGTTAATTTCTTCTGTTTAATTGAAGAAAAAGTTTGTATTTTAACTAAAAATTGTTCCATTGTAGCAGAAATTAACAAATTAACTGCTTATACGCGAAAAACAGCACAGTTACGTAATTATAGCCATTCATTTGGCCCAGTCAGGAAATTCTTCCAGGCCGAATACACGAACTCCCCAAGCAGAGAAAGATTCGACTGTGATAATTAGAGTGATAATACTTGGACCAATTCCTGCAATAATTAAGTCTCTAGTTTTTATAAAGCCGGCTGCACTGACAATTGCATTTGGAGGAGTACCCACTGGCAAATGGAAGGCAAACGAACAGCATAGACCAGCCGGTAACATTAGATACAGAGGATGGATTTTGATAGCAATACTCTGCAAATGAAAATAATAAAAGATACATTAGAATATAATGAACATTGATTAATTTCTAAAATATGTAAATTGGAACAAATAATTAAAAATAAAGAAAACAAATGCAGTGATTCATAGATGAATAATGCTATGGATTCATAATTTCAACTGACCATTTCGGCTAAAACGGGTAGAATGATGTTTGCCACGGCTATATTCGTTGTTAATTCTGTAGCAGTTTCCGCGAACAAACAGATAACAAATAGCATTAATACTGTATTCATATTCGCAAGACTGCTTAAAGACTGCCCAATCATACTGGACAAACCAGACTCTTTACTTCCAGCTGCAATGGCAAAACCTCCACCCAGCACCAATATGAGTCCCCAGTGCATTTTCTGGTTAATCGTCTTCCAACTGATCAAGGCAGGCGATGGTTTTGTTGGTCGCTTACTAGGATCTTTGTCAAATGCATGAAGAAAATCTAGCTTCGCGGGTAACATGAACATCAAAACTGTCAATCCTATCGCTGATACAGAGTCTTTGACCGGCCTGAAATAACAAAATTCATAATTTATTTTTATATATAAAGGATATAAAATGTTACAAGTTCCAAACGATCACGTTTGTATTCACTGTCAGAACTTACAAATCAGTAACATAACTGGCCCAGCCTGGCATAAACCCTGGATTCCTGAAGAACCAAAGACAGACAACAAAGATGAACAGTAACCCTACGCATGATTCATGCCATGTAATTGGTCCCAATTCGTTATATTTTTTTTCAATAACTTTGGCTGCCACGCGTTCGCCTTGTTTGCCAATATTAATGGCACGAGCATCGGCGCTGCTTGGTCGGAACATGCCCATGTACATGACCTGGAGCCAAAGCCAGATAAGGAACCCCATAATAATCATAGTTGGAGTGGCGTACAACATCCAGGCAGTAAAACTTATACCAGGACTGTTTGGAAAGCGTCTAAAAAAGCAATTGAAATGATGAATTACTATTGCAAACTCTCAAATAATAGTGAATTGATCTACTCACGCTTCAAATATTCCTTTCAATGTCAAGTTTGTTCCGCTGCCAACTAAAGTACCTATGCCGCCTATACTTGAACCGTAAGCCGCTGCCAAGTAGTAAACCATGGTACAATTGGATGGTCTCTTGTTCCTGAATAGATATTAAAATTATTATTAGCAACGCCGTCAGACTCTTAATACCTTTACAAATTGAATATTCAACAACTCGAAGTGAAATTAATTGCAATCAACTCACGTCTCACAATTTTCGTCTTTGTCATCCTCGGTGTCCACGATGAACATATTACCAAGTCCTTGCTGTAACATGAACGACACTTTTTGGTCAATTTAAATTGGAAGGAAATATACCGTAAAGAATTTACGAGCAGGTTATAACAAAATGCAATTACGAAAGAAACCATATTTACCGATTCCAGTTCCATGAGAACAGTCTCCATAATCGGAATCATCATAGCTGTGGCAGCGGTGTTTGAGATCCACATCGATATAAACATTGTGACAAAAAACAGGCCCAAGCTTAATCTGCGGATGATTCATTGTAAGAACGATTATTCTTACCGGTTACAATTGTCGCTAATTATTCAGTTTGAAGGTGCTTACCTTCGGTGACTGCATCCAATTATTTTGATAATGAATAAAGCCACTCTCAAGTGCAGCCCTGAGTTCTCGATGACTACAGCGATCACCAGACTGCCAATGAACATCATGGTAGTGTCGTTCATGTAGCAGACGCACGTTTCAGGACTACTTAGAATTCCCAGTAGGGGGTATGCCACGACTGGTATCAAACCTGTGATGGGTAACGGCAACACTTCTGTTACCCAGAACGCTCCCATAATAGCTATCACGAACAAACATTTGTACATCTGTTGATATTCAAATCCAATTAATTATTAATAGTTAAGAATAATTTATCTGTTTTTTATGGTGTTCTGGTCTGGCATTAGCACAGAAAAAAAAGTTTCCTCCTGAATATTTACACTGAAGAAAATAATATGTCATTTCATACTAAAAAGTTGAAACAATTTTAATACATAATGTAGGATTTTGAGACTCTGTGTGAATTGTATTTGTTTTAACTAAACATAATAATAAAATATAAAATGTGCAAATATTATGAGACTTTAGAGTTGTTTTTTCAATACGTATTGTATATAAGATTAAATTAATACAAGGAACTTCTTTATGCTATCAAGCAAAAAGTACTACACTATATAAGAAACCTGAAAATATAAAATATTGCAGGATATTCTAGGATTTGTAAACACTTTTCTCTGTGCAAAATTACCATTGCAATTGAATCATTTTGACCCAGTGCAACCATGGAAGGTCAATGACATGATTAATTATGACATAATTGATTTTATTTTAATTTCTTACCACATGATTGTTGAGAATGATAAAAGGAAGAAGAACGAGGGGCCAAATAATAATGAGGAGAGACTTCCAATAGACACGTATAAAGTGTACAAGCAGGGTGCAGAAATTGTCACCCTTTCTAAACAAACAAAAAAGTCAAATTTATTAAACAAATAACTGCGAAGTAATGTTATCTTGAATGTAAATTGTGTCGATGCAAATGTGAAATAATTTAAATAAATTGGCACACGTCTAACCAAGGTTAAATCGATCAAATTCATGCATTAAATCCGTATGCGTATTCTCCGTTTCACATTTCTTTTCGCGTGCTCCTAAAATTTGTCGAGAACTAATTTAAATTTGGTTCGACTCCAAAACATCGATTCTTATACTTGAAAAACGAGACTTGAATGTCGCTCCGGATTCATTAAAGTATTTATTAAACCAGTCAGCAAAAACATCACTTGCTCAGGAGTCGATCATTCTGAGAATTCGTTTCACATAAAAATTAATCGGCTCTGTAGCGTAATGTTCTGCATACTTTATTTATTTGAGACAAGTATACTACTTTATCTTTATGGAGTAAACTGAGAGAAAAATATTTATACAAATTACCAAGATTAATAAAATTGTACTCGTAAACTCTTGCTTTTGTTAGATTTAATAAACAAATGAAAAACATACTAAAATCTTGATAAGAATCGATCAGCACAATCCTTAAAGAATTGGATATATTACAAATTTATTAAACAATCTTTTAATTTGAATTAATATTTTTCTATAGTATAACAAATAATGCAACATAAGAAAATGGAAATGAAAAGCTTTTTAGATTACAAATTGAAAATATATTAAAATGTTTGTTAATATTTGAATGAAAATCAAAATGAAATTAAATAAAAAAACACACAAAACCAACAATTGTTTGCAAGAACGGAAACAAGGAATTATATAAAAAAATAATAATAAAAGTCTGTGCACACATTATTCTTAAATCTCATCATAAGAAAACTTCTTTTGCAATTGTAATATCAATTACATACACGTTTATAAAGAATGTAGAGTAAAAAAGTGTTTTCTATCAATATAAAACCTTACTCGATAAATTTATTTTGCAGCTTATAGAGTGACGTATTTAATAACAATGATCAGAGTGTTACACATAATGTAATATTTCCTTATGAAAATTCCAATAGTTTGGACTGTTTTAGCGATAAGCTTAATTCAGAATTAACCATAATATTGAATCATTTGTATCGAAGTTGAATAAATTAAATAGAGGATGACTTAAGACACTTGATCATTATAGAAATACATTTTTTAACAAATATGACAATTGAATTTCCATTTTCTCCCTTAATTACTTTAAAACACACTCATTATTATCACTATCCATTATGATTCAGTAGGAAACTTAGTAAAAAAATTAGTACTTATATGATAATTAAGTGTCAAGAGAATGCTGATTAACACGTTGCTCTGCTACACGAATTATTAAGAGAAATGATATTGTATTAAGTCAGTTATCCATTTTATGCAACTTAAACAATTACACAATTTAACTTAACAGCTTTGAAGATTGTGCAACTTTTGTGGAAAAGATGCTGCTCAAGTACATACCCTTTATAACCCGTGTCTTCATTTTCAATGTATATAGTTTCTGACTTTGTTGTATTCATCTCTATAGCCTGAACGTCTTCTTGCTTTTCACTGTAAAACAATAAATATTATTGACATATATATATAACATGTATTAATATATTATTGGAAATCAGTTAATTTCCTCTTCAATAACCATAATTTGTACAAATATATATATTTTTTAATCCAATGGAATTTTAGTTAATTATTATATACATATATTTATATATATTTTTTGAAGTAATTTATATAAAATAGAAATTAACTCTGTATCAGAAAGAAAAAAAAATATATGTTACACTATCAATATATTATATTATATTCATATTTACTAAGCAACATTTTTGTTAGCATTTATCCCTGTTTTTGTACATTAATATTCATTTATAATTTTCAATATTTAAGTACAAAAAAATCAATTGTAAAATGTAAAAACGAAGTATAATAAAAGTATGATTGTTATTAGTAACAAATTTACTTACGCATGCGGATTCTTAATTGACATGCCTTTATACATTTTTGTTAGTATTTAGTACTTTCAGAAGTATGAACAACCACAATTATTTTTCACTATATATCATACCCTCTTTATTTCTTTTATATAAAATACCGAGTCGTTTTTTTCCAAAATTGTATAAAATACTGAGTTTTAATTTACCACGTGCTATACTACAACATTCTAGCTTCACGTAGAATTTTCTTATGAAACATTAATGTGCTGTGAATACTGCAAATGCACATTACTATCTGGCCAGATCTAAAGATCAAGAGTGATTGAATTTCATTTTGTTTTCAGAACGTTTAAATGCATTGTAAAGATAAATCACGCTACAGTCATTAAGAGGAATCTATTGGAGAAAGCTGTAAATTATTTGGGCTATAGTCCACAGTAAAAAAAAAAATAAAGAAAGTTCACAATGTAAATGTTCTAGGATAATTTATGAACTGTTTAAAAGGATTTCTTTTAAACATACAAACAAAAATAGAGCCTTATTTTTTCCTTATATATTTGAATAAATACATTTAAAATCATTTTTAGCCCTATTATTATTCTTGTTTTTTGTGAGATAATAAAAGCTATTAAAAATATATTAATAGATATTAATCATTTGTTACTATTTTTTCATCATTATTTTAACTTTTTTACCATATTTGTGTATTCAAGATATGAATTTCGTATTCAATTGCATTACACACTTATAAATGAATATTCTTTTAGATAATATTTTTAAATTGAAGTTTAAAATTATCAACAATGTAAACTATAAAGGTTGTTTCATTATTTATTTATGTAATTTCTAATACTACTGTTAACAAAGTTAAAGTTTTTCACAATGCTGAATATATTGTTTATAATAGTTAAATTTCTTTTTCCGACGGTAAACGAAAAATTACTTTGCGTCTAAATACCTCTCAGGAATGATGTTGATCATTTATGAGTGTTACAATACAATAAATTGTTTTTGGCTAGTTCAACTAGTCCTTGTACCCAAGAATGTACTTTAATACTTACACATAAAGGAGAATGAACTCTGAATGTGCTTTGTTCCTCTCAGATTTTCACAAATATATTTCTATATTGACTCATAGGTATATTTATTTTCTTTTAACTTTGCCGATCGAACAATAATTTTGATATGCAAATAAGAAAATCTTATCATAATGAACTATATTAAATGATCACAAATCAAATGTATGTTTCTAAATTTAACTAAAACGATAAATATAGTTTTATCATTAGTCATTATCTAATTTAAAGTAGAATTAAAGATCAAAATTTTCAATATATAAAATATAAACCTTTCTTTTTAAAAAATAAAAATTATTTTTAATTTTTTAATTCTTATATTTGTTATATTGTGTTATATTTTCATCATTAATTATATCAAAATGTAAATTTCATTTTAAGTATACTGTTGATTTAAAAATGTCTTATCCTTGACATTCATTCATTTAAAGTATTTAATTTTATAAAACATATTAAAATTTCAAAATGTATCAGTACAAAGTAAAATGCTATTTTTTTGTTAAAATATCAAAAGATGTCAGTGTGACTTATATACAAGTTTTACTTCATTAGAATAAGAATATGACATGTGCAAAATGTCGTCAGAATGTCTGTTAAAAATGTATAAAGTTTGACTTCATCTTAAAGTCACAGTCACAAATAACAATCATATTTTTGTTGCGTAAACTATATTTGAAATTGCAAAAGAGAGTAAATAAAAAAACCATTTTTCTGTGGAAAACCCTGCTGGATTTATGTCAAGCCTCATTCGCAGAATTACAGAAATGGTTAATAAGTGTTACATAAATATATATAACTGTCAGCAATTGCGAAACTTTGTTTTCCTACTTTTTATTTATGTTAATTATAGAAAAAAAGTAATTACCTGCTTTGTACACTGAAAATGCCTCCTTCTAGATTTTTGCACTATCGCGTTTCGCAACTTGTCTCGTCTAAAAGTTTTCATTGCGACCCTAAAACAAACAAAACATTGACACGTTAGAGAATAATAAATATATACACTTATTTTTTCTATGTACCATGAAAAAACGCCAGATTAAATATCGTGGCTTAAATTTTTCCAGTCACTGATATTTAAAAATAAAATCTAAATTTCTAATCGGCGATAGAATGGTGGTAAAGGGCCGTTTATAAGGTAACGAGTTCTATTCTTTGGCTAAAAAAAAATTTTTTTTTATTAATATATTATATTATCATAAATATGTACATATAATAGAAATACTTGTAAATAAACAAATAAATATAACTTTTAATTTAAAACAAATTAAATATATTAGAAATCATAATTTAAATGGAACAAGTTTTGTACATAATGATAGTTTTACAAATGTATTAATTGAATAAAACTATTTAAAACATTATTAAATTGTACATAATTAATATTAAATTTTAAAATGATTATATTATATTAAGTACAATAAATAAATAATAAAATAAATACTGTCGGAAAGAATGATAAAGAGCTAGGAAGTTCTAAGTTATGTTGACTTCTTCTTGATTAACACAGATCGACTTTAGACGACCTTATGCAGAAGTTGAAGTGTCTAGAAAAGCTGTCCTCAGTACAAGTTGAAGGAAATACCTCGAATGAAAAATCTTGCTTAATAGCTTCATTTAAAGTTTTGCTGCTTCAAGTAAAATGGAAAAAACCAATGTTTTGATTTTAATCGAAATAATTGTTTTCGATAAAATTGTTAAAAGCATTTCTTTGGGCGTCATTTTTCTTTTGTATACATTCAGAAAGTAAACATTAGATTTGAGCATAACAATTTTTAGTTTTAAAAATATAGAACATATCTTGTTGATTTAACTAGATTAATAAAATTCTGATCAAAAACTGATAAACTACTTATTATAATTGAAAATAAGATAAATTATTCTTATTTTGAATAAGATAAAAAAATCTTTTCATGCACTCACACATTAAATCAGATTTTATTTTTAGTTAAAAACAAGTTAAATATTAAATGCAAAAATTATGCAGAAAACATATATCATATATATAATTGATTACTATATAAAATTAATTTTTGCAATTGCACAGTGGTCATGTATGCCACAATGAAATATTGACAATTTGATTATCATCCTGAGAGAAGTTAATTTTATTCAGTTTATTAGCAATTTTATTATTGTGCCTTTTTTTATTTATATAGAATTCATGTTTATACTCGTCGTATTTGCATTTCAATGATTTGGATCTCTCGTCAGTTCCTTCTTTGAGTATTTTTTGTTATTGCATTTTTCATTAACTTGATTAATTAAAAATGTTAATTATTTACTTGCATTTACGTCTGTTATAATTTCCAATAAAAAATATTATAGATACAAATTGTTGACCATTAATTTATGTAATATATACCTTTATTCATTTAATTCATATCTCGTTTTATTTGCTATATATTTTTCTCATGTTTCTTGATTGGAAAACATATAAATATTTATAAAATTAGCTCAAAACTGTCCTACTTCGTTACAATCGAAATTTTAATTGTAAATTTTTTACTATCACTACACTTTATCGAGTTGATAACATCTTATTGCTTTTTGTTTCTATTTTGTTATCAGTGAACATACATTATATTTCTATAATAAGTTATAAATAAATAATTTCAAGGTGTATACTGAAATGTTATATCATCACACGTTTTCTTATAAAATTGTAAAAATAATAAAAGTTATTATAGTAATAATAGTAGTAAAATACTTCAAATTCTTGCAGTTTAGTAACGATAAAAATGTACGTCTTACATACATTAAACTCATTTAAAAAATTAATAATAATAGTGGTTATTAATAATGTAAAAGAATAATAATTTTAAGTAAGCACAGGACAATTATATGAAACAAATTAAAATTTTACATTTTGTTAACACAAGTTACTTCATCGTCGCGTTAATAACAATAAAAAATAATTAAATTTTGCTATGCTAATTTTGATTGCAAATCGCAAACTACGTGCGTCCTCATCTGTGGCCATTCATTATTACATAATCGAAAATTACGAGCAGACTTTTTCGGATTCGTGCTGTTTGTGTACAGAACTTTTTGCCCAATGTACTGTTTTGATTATGCCATGTCAATTGCACTATCTGCTTATGCATCGTGCATTTTTGCAATAAAATTACATTGCACTTCAAGATCGCATATCGTACGCTTAGACTCATTCATGTTTATCATTTTTGCAACAGTCATTCCCCGCATCCTTTATCAATCCAAAATACTCATTATCGGCTTTTCATTTAATGCCTCAAATCAGTTTAATTGTCGATAAATGACATTTTTTTTATGAGTTTCATATCGGCTCATTCTTAATAACCATTTGTATGTTTCGTATATACAATATATTTACTTTTTAAAAGAATATCTCCGATCAAAATAGATTTATTAAATATTATTAAAGTTATTGAATGAAATTAACGCACTGAGATAATAATATGACTGTTCTTAAACAATTATTGTTGTTAACTGTGTTACAGATGTATATCCGTCTTTCAATAAAAGTTAATGTTTTTTAAAAGCAAAGACACTAATTTTAAATGTTATGTTTATAGATAAAACAGAAACTTTTCCTTGTAAAAACCAATAATTTTTACTGAAAGACTAATATACATCTGAAGCACACTTTAAAGCAGTAATTTTGTTGTCTTATTTTTCTGAATGTAGAGAAAAATAATAAAGAAATAAAAACGACGTGAAATATTGATAATAAGTCAATAAAAATATACCCTTGAGGTGAGGTAAAAAGCGCAATAAAAGTTCTTGTTGAAAATCGATGAAAAATGTGCCGTAGAACAATGAATGAACGAAATTGTGAATGAAAATAGTTGAAAATCGGTGCGCGCCAAGCGCCGCTGGTTTATCGCGCACGATCTACAGCGCCGATCAGTGGCGTAAGTATCGCATTGGCCAATTTTTTTTTTCTTTTTTTTGACGCGGCTCGATTTTTACTTCGCGATGCAACATAAACAAACAAGATCTGATTAAACATTTTACGTAATTGCGGGATCTGCGTGCTAAAGCAAAGAAACTCGTTAAATAGTGTATAAACAGAAAAATAGACGGACGAAACCGCGGTTCGCGCGCGAACTGTGTCATCCTTCAATTGATCACAATGGACTTAATTATACCCGTCGAACGAATTCAAATTTCGCGTTGCAATCCGGCTCGCGTAAGAAATCACTGTCCTTACACTTGAATAAAAGAAACAACTGAACTGTTTGGATAGAAAGAAGAAAGAAAATAAATTTGAAATTGAAATTGGAATGTTTTTATAAAAAAGAAGTAATAATAAATAAATAGAATGTTTGTATAAAAGGACAATGAGTGAAAAATGAAAATGAAATGGAAAAAAAATAAAGAAATAAATAAAAGTAACATGTAAAAGATAAAATAAAGTGAAATAAAAGACGAAATTTGTTTCAGATATATTTTATTTTTTCAATCAAAATTACTGTCTTTTGAATGACAAATTTTCCATTTTAAGTTCAAGCATAAGATTTAAAACTGGTTTCTGTGTTTTTTTTCAAACAATAACTTAAGTTATTCAACGATTTCTTTTTAACTATCCTTACACATTGTAAGTATAAAGTCAAATAAAACTTATTAAAAGAATTCAAACAGTAATATTTTCTGTCACAATGTTTCCAATGTAGACAATATCGAATATCCAACTTCTGAAACGAAATTTCAAGTGTACCAGAGTCAATTAAAGGAAACATCGAATGATTGACAGAATCAGTGCAGAGTGCATCAAATAATCTTACCTCAATCACACCGAAACGTTTTGATTAAAAGTAACTGAATAAAACAAACAAATGGATATTTTAATGCCGTAAATTACTTCATATTGTTTTGTTGATGCCCTAAAACTGAACTGATACACCACCACAATTTCATTAACATAAAACTTAACATGACATCTCACATCATGCGTCACTTTCACCTAAAAACAATTCACAATGATAATGCTATTATTTCAATTATTCAATATTCACTTCACTACTTTAATCCCCCCCTTTGTTTTATTAAACTTTTAAATAACAATCGGGGTTGAAGAATTCAATTCTAGAATTACCGGACCTTAAATGTTGACACCGAAATTTGATAGGTATAAACACAAATACAATTCAAATGGTACCTTCATAATGATCAATCGAGATACACCGTGAATCACTCAAAACAAAAAAAAAAGAAAAAAAAGGAAAGGAAATAAGTTCCTTGGGCAGTATGGTATAGAGAAAAAGGGGTAGCGGAGGGTAAGAAGGAAACGGGACGAGGAATCGCTGACGAGAGAACGGAGATGAGAAGGAGAGGCAGTTCACTGGACACCGCGTTAATAAGAATTAAAGTTAAATAGTCATAAGTTGCGCCGGCGATGGAGCAAAACGCTTGCGACGTGCCCCACCACGGAGCGCCGGGGCGCGCACCAAGCGCGCCACGATTTTCCTTTGTTAATTACGCGAGCGTATCGTCGCGCACCGAGGCGACCCCGCGTCAACAAATTTGTTGTCCGCTTGGCCGCGTAATCCGATGTCGTGCTGCTCAATAAATATCAATCAGTTGAATGAATCGTTCCCGTGGTTTCCGTCAATGGCAACTTTTGTTCTTCACCCATTTTCATGCCACGCGTTATTACCATTCGCGACTCCCAATGTCTCGTTTCCCTATCTTTCTCACTTATTTATTTCTTTATTATATATATATAATAGAAAAAATAATAATATAAAAATAAAAGAAACTAAATATACATATATAAAAATACATATAAATATATATTTAGTTTCTCCTTTTTGATTTAAATTTTTTTCTTCATTTCTATCAAAAAATATTTCTTATATTTTTTGTTGTCCTTTTAATGCTTGCATTAATTAACAATGTAAGAATGTATATCTAGTAAAATGTATTATGAGGAATAATAATGTGTAATTTCATTTTATATAAAACTGAATTTTCATACACTGAAACTTAGTTGAGTTCCGGTTTTGGCGTAATTTGTTGAATTTACTGCATTGCATGGTAATTAGTTTTAATTTCATACTCTCGTGTAAATTATCAGACAGTTATTGAGTAATTCGGAATTTTTGAATATTTTAATTGGCAGGTAATTATTGGTGTACGGGGATGTGATAAAAATGTCATAAAACGATTTAACAAAGCCATTGATTATAAATCGTGTGTTTATATAAAAATTTGTCAGAGGTATCCCAATGCAAAACTTTTATAGACACCGCCAGTCTGTAATTTGTGTTCCAGTCAGTGTGAAAGCTTTTTATGTAATTGCATAAATGCTTTTTAAATTATTATGCTGCTGTGTGAAAGTGTGACGGCATGGCGCTCATGCGAAAATTGTGCAACAAGTATTTATGTAAAGGGGTAACTATTTGTAAATATAAATAAATAAATAAATAAATTAATTAATTAATTAATCAATTAATTGATTGATTATAATTAAGTTCACAAATCAATGCGCAGCAAATGTCATGAAAAAGTTCATTTAGATCATTTAGATTTAGATTGTATTTGTTTTACATTCAAGGAATGAAATATAAAATTAATAATTTTGCTCATTTACTTGAAATTTTGTTTTATATAAATTATTTATTCTAATAATGTATTTAAATAAAACATTTCATTTCCAGTTTTTGCAATATATATTCAAAAAAAATGAATATATAAGTAAAGTTTTGTTTCACTTGAAAACACAGCTACATATTAATTTTGTCTCTTTTAATAAAACAATAATTAACGTTTTTCATATACATGATTTGGAAAATAAAAATTTGCATTTATGTTCACTTGTATGGCAAATGTCAGAACCATGTAACTTTGTTAGTTTAATTATTTAATTACAATTGTTCAATTGATGGCATGTTCTCTTAGGATCATTCATAATGAAAGGAAAAACTTAATACAATTACTTGAATTAATTTAAATGAATAGAAGAAATTACGTACGAGAATTAAATAAAGTGCAACAGCGAGGGTTATCCAAATAACTCAACGAGAGGAGCTTTTATATTTGCCTCAGTGTCATGTTTACATTTACCGTTACATAAACTGAATATTTTGTACTGTGTAATACATTTGTGCGTGCAGAACAATTTTTATAATAAAAAGTATAACTAACTAAATTATGAAAGAACAGTATCTTTTTCTCATAATTTTTCTTACATGTTATAGTAAAAATTTGTTCAATAATTAATAATTTTTATAACATTGGACACATTTCTAAATTGCCAGAATTTATAGAACTTTTTATTATAACATTCTTTTTACATGAACAAATATAAAATCCCCAGTAAATGCAAATATATATTTTATTTCTTATTAAGAAATAAGACTAATTATCAAATTCGAAAATTATCAACTGCTTTACAGATGTTAAAAATATTGATCCATAAATGATTAATAAGAATTCCCTAGTAATGACTCAATTGGTTGATATCATGGACAACTTAGCATTGGTTTATGCTAGCTAACACAAGTGACACAAATATAACACAAAAACTCTTAACTTTGACAATAATTTAAAAAAAAATATATAATATTTGTAATAAAATTTACATTAATATAATAATATCTAGCTTTAGAAGTCGAGTAAAATTTTTTTCAATTAAAATTGCTAGTATTTGGTTCTTAATTTTTTTCTTAAAACACGAATCCCTCATTTTTTATTTCTTCTTTTTATTTATTAATTTACTAAGTTTAAAAAATTATATCAGAATATTACAACTGATAAGATCTTTAAGGATCATAAGTATTTGAAAATGCTAAAATAGAAAATTAAAGAAGAAATGGACAAAATCAATTATTAACTTTTTTTTGCCGTCAAGCAATAGTTTGCAAAGCAAGGCATCGAACTGCGTGGCATCGAACTTCGTGGCGTCGAACTTGTGCGTTATTTAAGTACAAATTTATTTGACCGTTCATGCCGAAGTACGTATAAATAGATTTTACATGAGAAACGCGAGTAAACCGTATAAAATTGGAGCATCACAAATGATCCGAAATAATTCACATTTAATAATTTATTATCAATTGTTATCAAGCGGTAATAAATGAAAAAACGCGGTTAGATTAAAGCTATTATCATAGTAATATGTTCAAATAAAGTTAATCGGAATCATATTATTTATAATCTTCGCGTAATAATCGTCAATTTTCTACATTGTGTCACTTTATGTTTTTATTATGTAATTGATTTTGATAAACGTTTCGTCATTTAAACGCTAAGATGACATTTTACATTATTCAGCTGAAAGAATAAATTTACCTTCACGTTTTGTCACTTGGCAGTAATTTAATTTTAATAGTAAATTTAAATATTACAAGTTAATTGATTTCAATTACTTTATCAGATCAGTGTAGTATTAATAAAACATTTGATTGTATCTAATAACAATTTTTTCGGCCTATCAATGGCCATTCCATTTTTATATCACTTGCTTAATAATTTGTATTATTTATTTTTTACTAACATTGAAATATAAAATTTTTGAGCCAAGTAATACTCGTTTCATCACTCGAATACATTTTACAATTTATATTTCGTTGCGGATTAATTTTATATTTTTATATTATAACTTGTGCTGAAATTAAAAGGCAAAATCAAAAATTGAAAAGTGAAACGCAACATAAAAAGAAACATGTATAAATCAGGCATTTTAGAGTTTGCTAAAAGTAAAACATAAACAGTTGGTCACGTGCAAAAAAAAATTTATAATTGCAACACAAAGGGATTTATAAAAAGATTGAAAATTGTGCGAAAGATAAAATTAAGCTGAATTACAAAAGTTATGCTGTGTTGCAAGGAGTAAAATTAAATATTGTGAGTGAAACAGTGGTGCTGCCAGGAGATAAATTTTAATATCTTTGAAATCCGTTGTGTTAAATGTTTTATTAGAATAAAATCTCTGTGTTAAGTGGAATTAATATTTATATGTAATTTTGTTTTTCGTTTTTTCACGTTCAACAGCAAATAATTTATTGAAACTACAGGGTACACGAATTGTGCTCGAAATAAAATGGTACTTTCAAATTTTCGCAAGTTGAAGAGCTACAATTAATGGAAATAGTCTATTGAAAATGTTTATTCTAAATCATGGCGTAATTTAAAATTTTAAATCCATCAACTAGTGACGCACATCATTACATTGTATAATGTGTCCATGTCTGGATCGAACTCGATCTCATTCTCACAATTTATTCTTCTCTGCTGAAAAATGTATATCGTATTAATCTTGTTGGTTAAATGATGTGAAATATAAATTGATTCTTTTTAATGTCGACATTGTTTCCTCAAATTGTAGAATTTTTATTTAAATTCTAAAATTGAATTAAAAAACTTATCAGTTGTAATATACTGGTATAATTTTTAATTACGATTTTCAAAATTTAATAACTTTATTATATTAATAAAGAATTGTTAATTGTAGTATCTGAGACTTAAGATAAAAACAAGTTAATTACTTTTTATTAAAAAATTAATTATTTACTATAATTAGTATCATTTTTGCGTCTACTTTATTATGGCAAAGTGATAACAATCTTAATATGTATCTTTTTTATATGTAATAACTATTACAAATATGAAAACATTGTCCATTTTATGAGTAAAACCAGTTAACTCTAGAGTAATGGGAATGAAATGATCAGTTAACTACAAAATATAAATTTAAAAATGATATGTTAATAATTAATCGTTAAATTATAATTTAATATATATTTGAAACGTTAAATGCGAACAATAAATTACTTATTTTGGGGCATTTAAAAGTAATTATATTACTAAAATGATGTAACAATTAATTGAATGAAAGTTATGTTCATTTTGGTAACAAAGTTTATAAAATTATCCATGTTCAATTCAGATATACGTCTATATAAGTCCAGTAGCTCATAAAATGTAAATTCATAAATGCGGAAATCATAAAACGCGATCACAGTGTGTAAACCTAGTTAACTTCAAGAAAAAATAAGGAAAAACCAATTAAGTGACATTTTATGTTTTTTTAATATAGTAAAGATTATCAAAATTATTTCTTTCGTGTTGGAAAAAAGCTTATCTTGCTAATGCGAATATATTATATAATTCCAAAAAGTTATATTACATCATACATTCTGTAAATCCCAAAGAGATTTACATGTCTCATAAATTTGAATAAATAATGGAATTAACTTGTTTTATCTCCATGCCACAGATATTTGCAAGAAATATTCAATTTATCAATGATTTTTCATTACGCATTTGTAATTTGAATTAAAACATAATATTTCAGAAGTAAAGAGATGCAACTATGTGTAAGGTAATTGTCCCACTATTTGGCATTACATCAAGTAACGCTAATGCGAGCGAATATACTTTCTAGCCAAAAATTGTGTACACAACGTATAATTACTATAACTTTTATTCATTCTTTTAAAATAAAGCTCAACTTTTCTTTTCCCAACAAAACACAAGAAGGAATTTTTTTATTTTAAAATACTTTCGATTGCCAAGTACAAAAGACTGTTTAAAATTCGCTTAAGTTTTTAATTTTTTAATTGTAAGAATATCTTACAATAAACGAGGAATATGTACGGATCATTCTTGAGGGATGCAGATATTAATTATAGATAAGGTCATATAGTAAACAATATAGTACCCACAAAGCAAGGTACTGAATTTATGAAAATTCTAGGCATAAGTCTTTCTCTGTTCGTTACGAAATTTGCCATATATGTCATAACTATGGCCATGCGACACAACTCAAACGCGAGTCTTGATTATCTTAAATGTGGCAAATAGAAGCTATTGTTATATATAAAGAAATATAACATATCTAGCAATAAATTCAGTAATATATTATACAAAAAATTTCAAGTTAATTTAATTTATAAAATTCATCCATAAACAATAAAAAATCACATATAGTAAAATGTGTAGTATGTACCACAGTCTACAAATCTGAATCAAACGCATTCAACTGTAAATTCATCCACATGTACGCACAAACTTAGTCACGCCTAGTTTATTTGTAGGATTCAAACACAAACAAATAAACCGCTTCATGCTAATTTATGAGAATCAAACGCAAACTATACCAAAGTTTCACATACTAAATGTAATGATATGGTAAACGTGTTAGGAATTACAACCAAATATAAATTAATTAATAAACAAAATGTATACAATACTTTCTAGTATATTAGTAAAGTATCATATCTATTATCTGTACAATATTTGGTAAATCATTCCAATAACATTTTACGTCTCAAACAGTATGATAGGGTTATACTCCCGAAAAGTACAAAGAAATTTACAATACAAAAAAGAATTTTACTCTACTACGTAAAAGATATTATGTTAGTGTAGCAATTTTAGCCTGATTTTTACCCAGATAGAAAATGATATGTAACAAAATACTTATTCAATAATGCCAGGCCATTTAAATGCCGTTATAATTGCAAAATTATTGCAACAATTTCCCTCTAAGTAGACTAATACCTTTCCTAACTAGTGACACAAGTCTATGACATCAAATCCACATCCTTCTACAAATGATTAAATAAAAAAAGATAAATGACTTACCAAAGACCGATAATGATGATTTGCGTTTGATTTCAGAGAAGTACCGTGTGTATGCCATCTTGTCCTTTGCTGTGATACTTTTCGGCGTGGGACTTCCGGTGTGGTGGTACACGACGGCGGTGCCGCGGGTGACGCTTCCGTATTCTGGGATCGCTGCGCTCGGGGACTTGGAAACGAGGATCCAGATACGACTGGTGGTTGCAGCCACGAGTCGCGAGCGCGCCGCAACTCTGTCCCACGAATTGAGCGTGAATTTTGGCGACGTCGGTGCGTCCTCATCTACATAGACGCAGAAAATAGCGATATCTTCTCGCGTACCTCGACTCCGTTGGAACTTGCGCTTGTACCAAAATTAGTCCAAGGACCGACGCCGGCGTCATCCTCTTCTACCTTAACGCCAGCCGCATTAGTCTATCCTTCTTATTTCTTTTTTTTCCTCCTCTTGTTCTTCGCGATGTTTCTTATCTTGTTTTTGTTTTGTCTTTCTCGAATTTCACTTGCATCTCTGGTATTTCGCTTCGCAAAAGCTTCCCACTGACGGTCCGTGTGCTGCAAATCAATATTTTTTTTTTTTTATTTTATTAAAGTTAATAATTTTTATGAAAATAATAGTACAATCGGACCTTGCTTGGAGAACGTTTCCGGGACCAGCAGTATCCGCTTGGAGTAAGCAATGCGTTTAACTACGTAATACGTATTCGGTTAGGTTGGTAACAATCGTTCAAACACCAACAACGATAACTTCACCTGCAACAGAAGATTTGAGCTTATTTATTTGTAATAATAGGGTTAAAATATATCACATTTTAAACAATTACACAAAATGATGTAATAATTTGAAGATTTGTTTTATAAACAAACTTTATTCATTGAAAAATCATGTTTTTAAGTATTATATTATTTTGGGGGAGTTTCAATTTTCGAGCCAAAAACAATTTCACGCTCACTTGTTCACAAGCGAAGTAATTCACTTACTCCTAGCAAAATTTCGACAATCGAGGTTCGAGTGTATAATATTTTAAACAAACAATAAGTCATTTGCATCTATAATTTTCTATAAGTTTTTGCTACTATAAGTAGTAAGAATAACTACATAATTTTTAAATTTTATTATTGTTTAAAGTAGAAGTATTTACGTTTACAATGTATCCTTAAATGATTATAAAAAATAGTAATTTATGATATTTCTTTTTCTTTAGTGTATACTAATTATGCATTATACAATTATGTATAATTAATTCTGTAATTAATCATTTTTTTTAACTTGTCTTAATTTGAGGTTGTGTTAATTCAGTCAGATTTGAAATCATAAAAAAAATTTTAATCTCAAACTAGTTTTACTTAATATTTTAAAATTACAGATGATTACTGAAATATAATACTGATGTCTGATTTTAGGACGAGTAGGATAATTTTTCTATTATACTTATACTATTTCCTTCATGCATCTCATTATGCAATCAAATTTGTAAACTTTTGGAAACATTTGAATATTCGCCACCAAAAACATAGAAATTAAAATGTATACATAATAGCAAAACTTGAACAATTGCAACAATTATTTTTACACTTAAAGAACTGTAATTAATTATAAATGACTGCAATTCATAATTAGGTTTAAAAATAAATTTCACAATTAAAACTGGAAAAAAAGAAAAACAAGTACAGTAAAATATAAATAAGTATGAGTTATTGCAATAATATTAATTCAACTATGCTTTTTTATCCGTGCAAATACTTCATTTATAATTATATAAATAACTTTATAGTATTTATTTCATTAATATCTGAATTTAATTTAAGAAAAACAATAACGTTTGTTTAGTTGCAAACTGTGAAGTATTCGAAAAAGGAAAAAAAATGAGCCATTAATCTGAAACTGTGGCGAGTCTACTGTCATGCGAAAGATATTGGTCTACAGCAATAGAATTGACTTCTTTATTATCGTACTTCTGTTTCATTTATTTTAATACTTTATCTATATTAAAACTGACCTCGTTCTTTACAGTTTCAAATATTATATAGTGTCTTTTTGTTAAAAGCATAAATGTCGCATTGAAAACGAATGCTAAAAAATTATTTCTCTTAAAACATTGACGATATTTTAATCCAGATCATAAGTCTCAATGAAATTCATGAGGCACTGATACTTAAATATTATTCTACTGTAAAACTTAAAATTACAGTTTTAAATACTAGCAATTATTTAATTTTTTTTTGTTTCTTATAAATTTACAAGAGAAATATAATGTATATTGTATAACATATAATATATTATAATATATTTAATATAAAAAAAGTTTCAAGTTAATCATTAATATAAATAAAAAGTAAATTAATTTTACATGCTCGATTACAATAAATGCAATTTCATTACTGAACCATAGTCTATATCATAATTCAGTTAAAAAGCATAAAATTTCACTAGTTTCTACCAACAACTTATTTTATTTCCCATCAAACATATTCATTAAATTTGCAATCGGATCGAAAATTGAAACTACGCAATTGAAGCAAATTAAAACCACGCATTTAACTGGGAAAATACGTGACAATTCCAGATGATCGTAGTCGGAAATGCTACTCAGTCGCTAATAAGCGTAATAGTTTTTTGAATGCACTTTCAAATTGCCTATTATGGGACTGAACGCGTGTAACGAGAAAATTATTCACTGTTGAAAACAGGTGTACGTTATTACCTATCCTGAAAAGAAAAAACAGCTCGAATAAATAATTTTATTATCAACGAGTATATTATTTATATAAAAATAAGACAATAGACAAATGCTCAAACATTTGTATGATATAAACATGCTTAAAACAACATAATGAAATATGAAAACTTAATAATGCATTTGCACGGATACATCCATTCAAATTAAAATTGCAATGAATGATGAATTGTATATATATATATATATATATATATATGAAAAAGCGCAATTTCCAAAAGTATTATGTTTAAGTACAACAAAAACTTGTAGTTTACTGATAATATACATAAACCTTTGTTCACTAATTTTGTAGAAATGTATACGTTGAACATAACTCACACAGTACTGCCAAAGGATGTGATCACTTCCGTTCACACTATTCATGAGCTCGACGATATTTCCAGTAGCTTTGATTTGCATATCGGTGACTTGTTACTATTCGAAGCTCCAAATTTGAACGACGGAATTGTAATTGGATCTAAAAGAGCCGTCTATTTTTCGGACATAACAAGTAAGATATTAATTGTTAAACGGTACTTTCAATCATTAATTCACTTTCAGTTATAATTAATAAACAAATTTATATTTACAGCTGCAAAACAATTAGCAGAAGTTCTGTCAGATGTAATACTGAGGGACAAATCATTAGCACTTACCAAGAACACTCTTGCAGAACCAACAAAGTACAGTCTGGATGAAGAAAATAGAAGACGATTTCCGTCCAGTCCAGCTTATGACATACTTTTAACTGTAGTCAATCCGAATCCTGAACAGTTGCAAGTAGATTGGAGTTTGCAACACGTTGCTGATGGTACTTTACTTCATTGTATTAAAATGAAAATTATTTCTGATATAAATCAGAAGTTATAGTTGTACTTGGCCAGATGGATTAGCGTGTCTCAAAATAATTGCCCTGGAAATTTCAATATACATTAATTAGTATCAGTTAGAATGTTTACATTTTAGTCTTGTAACAATAACAAGTGTAATAATTAATTAAATAATTATTACCGTTAATGATTACAAAAGATGCTAATATTATAAAGATAAAGAAAGTGTTTTTATAATTTCATATTATAAACATTTCTTATAAAAATGTTATGTGTATATGCTGACTTAAAGAAAACTGGCTGTTGAATACGAGTTTTTTTTTCAAACGTGTTCTTTTATTGGTTTGTAAGCAGATATGCTGCAATTAAGTGCAAAAAAGAAACATAACTTCTAGTTCTTTTTCATTCTTAGATACTGACGGGAAACTGACAGTTTAAGCAGATTAATGTGTCAAATAACTTCATAAAATTATGTGGTATTCTTTTTTTACATCATTAGCACCAATTTTAAATATATTGATATCCGTAATAGTAAATAATTTGTTAGATAGAATTACGTAACTTATTTTTATATTTCTCATACCAATAATGTACACAAAAAAATTTAACTGATTTCAAATATCAATTTACTTAAGATATATTACGTACATTCCATCCATTGTTATTGTTTATCATTAATGTAACAAAGTTACTACGACTAGGTCATCAAAACATGTTGAAAATGATTTGCTTATCTTTTAATAGCAGTAACATATAATTTATCGATATCAGTTGAAAGTATTACATGGTTTACACAATTATTTCAAAATGTATTTACTTCTTATGATCAATAGCATTAAACAACCAACTAATTTTGATTAGGATCCTTGAATTCTTTTATATTTATATTTGTTTTACTGCTTCAAACAGTCCGTATTTTGACTATTTAAAGAAACAATACAAAATAATTTTTTATTTATCCAAATAAATATAGAAATGTAACATAATGGTTATTTTGCAGCATACATACAACCTTTCTTAGATTATTTGACTCCTATAGCTAATTATTCTATAAAATCCCAGTGGTTGTACTTTTTGCCGTTGGATGTCATACCGAAAAAGGTAGCGGATGATAGTGCGTGGGTTCATCACTATGCTCTACCGGAAGAAGTATTGCCTCAGTTGATTACTCCGTTAGAAAAGAAATTAGGTACGTGATCTATTATAATAGTATTTAGTTAAATTATTATCTTACTATTATTCACATAAATAATTTACAAATCTATTATTATTTGAGTACGAAATGGAACTTTATGTTATGTTTGATTTTCTAGCTTCTCAAGTGAGCTCACATCCATGTATAAATTTGGTTGTATATATGGTACCATGTGAAGATGCTCCTTTGTATATTTATGATCGTAAAGGACACCGTTCTTATGAATTTGGTGATATACAAGCATTTCATTCGCCAAGGTATATTCATATCATATAAATAGATAAGAATAATACTTTTTTTCATTAGAATTAACATTTTAAACGAGTTGTACAATTTGTAAAATATTCATGAAAACAGAAATATTCCATTATTTATCTGTAAGCTGCTTTTTTAATTAATAATAATTTATGTATTGCAAGGCACAATATTATTTGTTAAACATAATATATTCATGATTTTTATAAATAATTAACTTCATGATGAATAATTAGTTTTTTTAAATTAATATAAAGATACATTTAGAAAAATAAAATAATAAGAATTAACTTTTGTAATGATCTTGCACTTAATGTCAAAAGTTCTAACTTTTATTTAAAAATGTATAAAAGGAAACATGGTATCATTTTACATTAAGACTAATAGAAATACAATACTATTTGCAATAGACTGAAGTAACTTTAAGTACTTTATTTTTCTAAGTGTAATTTTCATTATAAATTTATTTCGTTTAAATTTCAATTAAGAATAATCCATTTAAATTATAAATAAATTTAGATGCACTTAAATCTCATTAATATAAAAACCGTATTTGCAATATGTGTATATTATTCATTGATTGTTACTGTTATTTTATCGTTCAGAAATTATACACAAATTATTAATTACTTTTTTAGGTAATCAGGCCACGTATTATTTATTAAGAAAAATTATAAGCATACTAACTTTAAACTACTACTCCTAAATATTTCTTTTCTATTATATATGATGCAGATGGGGTGGCGTTGTCATCATGAATCCTCCTATAGAAGTTTGTAAATCAAACAATCATGGAGTAGCTATTATGAAACCTGATGAAAAATCCATCATTGGAATATTCTTATCCCAATTACGTCTTCTGCTTGGAATCCCTGAAATGGTAAATGAATATACTTTTTCAATTGATATTTATTATTACATTTGCATAAATTTGAATTATTTTATTCAAAAATTGTCAAGAATCGATTCTGAAATGTGTAATTAATCAAATTTCATTTATTTAACTCAGGTTTCAAAATCCGGAGTAATCTTCTTATCGCCGACCGAGCTGAAACCTAGAGATTGGGAACTGGACGCTCTGTTACGCGTAAGAGCTGTCGAACAATTAACATCGGCAAAATTAACTTTGCAATCATTAGCTCAATTGCTCGAAGAAATTGGTAACATCGTTATCACAGATACGGTTGGAAACCGTATCAAAGACACTTTACATCTAGTTGAACAATCTGCAGAATTACTTAAAAATGGAGATTTGGAACACGGATTTCTTACGAGCAAAGAAGCTTTTGTTAACGCAGAAGCTGCTTTCACAGATCCTTCCTTACTAGCTCTTCTATATTTCCCAGACGACCAAAAGTAAGATTAAAAAACGGTACATTACGCAACAAGTGGTGCTAAGTAGACAACTGTCAATGGGTGTGAATATGATAGTATGAATCAAGGAAAGGTGCCTGCCATCTCACAAACTGCCAATTGTCTACCTTTCACTGCATTGCTTACGATATTTTTTACATTTAATACTAAAAAAAGTACTACTTTTCAAAACTCGACGGTGAAATATAGTACTTTCTGCACGTATTAGTGATTAAAATAATAATTACATTGAAAAAACTCTAACATTATTTCAGGTACGCAGTCTACGTTCCTCTCTTTCTTCCTGTGATGATGCCTGTCCTCTTCTTACTATTCAAAAAGTTGCACAAATATTACTTTGGTACGAAGGAAACCGCTAAGGATGAAGACGCGAAAGGTAAATAAACACAACGAACACGAATAATGTGCAGTGAGTTCGTAAAATTAATCATGATGTAACGAATGTCGTACAAAGTATTGTAAAAATTACATCTTGTATCATATTCTTAAGCGTACAATAGTAATACAAAGAAATCACATGTCCTATGTAACATCGATCGATTCTGTTGTGTTATTATCGGTTTGCTTGCGTATGTGTTTATGTATGATTTGTTTAATCCCATTATAAAACGCTGATTGATTGTTGTACCATTCCCCAGTGGCATTTAATATTCATACGATATTGCATCGACATTATTTATAAAATTAAAAAATACTGTAAAACATTACACGTCCACTTTTGGAAACATTTAATATAGTCAAATTTGATCATCAAGGACACTTAATGCATACAGAAATGTATATAAAACGTTTCATATCATTTAGAGTCAATGAATTTCGAATTCATGGTACAGCATCCATTAAATTATTTGTTATTATTTAACCATCCTGCCACTCATTTCATGTACACTCGAATATTAACTATTACGATGATTATGTATATTGTATGTACAGAAAAGTTATATGAATGATTTCCCATTAGAAATAAGTTAGGAAAATAAAATTCGAGAAGTCGAGATTCAGTGCGCGAAGTCACTCGCTAAGGACCAGTTTAGATTTTCTTATACTGGCGACGTTTCTTAAATAAGAACGATTGTTCGGTATTACGCTGATTACAATTAATATAAAAATATGCGACGAACTCTGATTTCTCGATCGTAAGAATCGTTGATTGATAAAACAAAACGTTTTTTGGAGCTTTTGTATAAAATTCTATACTTTTATTGAGGTATAGTTTGTACTTTTCTTCTTATTCGTAAATATTAAATATATGTATATATTATTAATATTATTATGTAATTACGACAAGTATAACAAGAAAAAATAAAATATCAAACTATTTTTTATTCTCATTATTAATTCCAGCTTTAATTTCTCAACCGATAAAATTAATACTTAATTTGCGAAATTGACAAAAAAAATATTTAACGTCATTTTAAAATTAGTTCACTTTCATTAGTCGGTTTTTTTCAAATCAATGTTACAATTAACATTAAAATGTAGTACAATTTTGAAATGACTACAGTACATTCCGTCTGAGTGCGCTATTTAAAAAATAATAATAAAAAAAATATGAAGTCCGCGAATCGTTCATTTACGTGATCCTCTTTTGAATGTTGTTTACAAAAGTATAATAAAGATGAAAATGGACGCGACAGGTAAAAGAACGATAAAGCGGAAAAACGCTGTCTCGTATCGTTGCAAAATTAAAATTAAATGCGGACGTTAAACTAATGTCCTAAGTCTACGAAACACAAAGAGACCTCTCTAATTTAGTATCAAAAGGAAAAAAAAAGTAAAGAACAATTATAAGACATTCCACCCCTTGCCTCTGTACAAATCAACCAGTATTTTCATGTTTTAAGTTGCACCAACTTACGGATAGAATTCTTAAATTTACAATGTAAGATTACAAATAAAATTACACTTTTAGATATACGGGTAAATATATATTGTAACTATAATTTCAAATTGTAAATTTAATAGAGCTGAAGAATAATCTTTTCAAAATGAGATAGCAATAAACAATATTTCATTGTTTATTTACGTTAAAAAAGTACGTAAGTAAAATTAAATTAACAAAAATGAAGCTTCTTTATTTTTAAAAAGTCTTATAAATTTTGTTAATTCCAATACTATAAAAATGTGTAAATTCTATCCATGAATTCCAGAAACTTAAAAAACATTTTTCCAACAAAAAAACAACAAAAAAACTAATTTACAGAATAAAAACGTATCTACCGCACGAGACCTCGGCAAGTTTTCAAACTAAATGTTCTTCCTTTCGTTAGACTATGGCGCGATGCGAAACAAACGTAAAAATTAAAAGTAGTAATAATTAATCTTACCCACGCTAAGTTTGCACTGCTTATTTCCCGAAATTATGCTTAAATTTTAAACACCTATATACAACGTCATAATCTCAGGAACTATTACGATAAATAAGTCATGGTGATTTAAGTAAACGGTAATAATAAATAATCGAGTTATTTGTCAACAGAATAAATAAATAGTTCTTACTCGTAAAGACGATGGCATTCAAATGCATCTGTGTGTTTGAAAATCCAGGATGTTAGTAGAGATTAAAATATTACACTTAATTTCGTCGTTTTTTCTTTTTTTTATGTTATAAATGTGCGTGTGTGTTGTCCTGTGCTATGTGTTTATAGTATAACAATAAATACATATATATAAATATGTGCAGGCACATGTTTTACATATACGTATATAAGTTTCAATTTTCTTTTTATTTTTTTATAATCGGAGGTCTTATATGGTAGACAGACGCGACGTATTCAATTTTTCGTGCAAATTAATTGAAATTGTTGAATGGCTGTCCAACGTTGCAAAGAGTTGAAGAGTGAAAAAATCAATGAGGATGTTGAACTAACTTAATTGCGTGCTGCAGCGCATCCGCGACGTTCGGAAACACAGGTACACCTTCGCGCATCGCATAATCTGACAGGTACATTCTGCCCCTATTATAGTCTTTTATAGCCTGTTCTGACAACTGAAAATAAAATTATATCCGTGAAAAGTTTTATTCAATATTTTATTGAATTAAAAATTTAATAAAATAAACTAAGTAAGATTTAAATAAAAACAAATTAATAACGATATTAAAAATACCTTTTCACCATACACAACACAATTTTCAGGAAAATTTTGAACACAAAGGACTAGTTTCACACGCAGTCCAATTAGATGAGATGCTAAGGCCATTATGGCTATACCCCGTGAATGTTGTGGCACGATCAGCAATATCAGACGCGAGTTCCTCATTCGTTGTAATTCCTGTGGTAAAATTCGCGTGGTGTATTCATTGAAACTTGTCCGATGGACAGATAAATTCATCGACCTGTTATTGAAAGAAATACATCAGTTATCTTGTTGTGACATCACTTTTACATTTTATTCTGTTTTTCATCGAGCTATAATTAATGAAATATTAATGAACTTTACACTAAGAAGTGTGGGTAATTGCATGTTTTTACAGAATAGATTTAGATAGAATATAAAAACAAATATTGAACCATTAGAATCCTTTTATAAATAAGTTATTAAAGGAATGATAATAAACTTTTTTATTTATAGAAAATTATATACCATAAATATTAAGGAATAAAATTAAAAAATATCATTCAGTTCTCGATTATTTCACTTACTCTATGTGTGGCACTGCTGTTGATTCTAACCAAAATTGATCTTTTCCAATGGCTCCAATATATAAATCCCTTTTTGTTGAATCTACATGCGAATTATTCCTACCTAAAATATAAATTTGTATCATAAAAAAAATATTATCAAAGCAAAATTGTGATAACCAGAGTAATTGTGCTCAAATTATTGCAATATCGTGTTTTCAATATGAATTTGTGCGTTAAATATTAATTCAAATGAAAAGGTGTTCTTAATTGTCATCGTTTCATATCACCAAACAATCAAAGAAAAGTCAAATAAACCAAATCAAAAGAAAGCATAAGAGTAAAAACTGAAATTTAACTTAATTTTTAATTCTGATGTATCCAATGATAAAAAAGACGTAATAATTTGAGCCAAAAAACTTAAAAAGAAGATCAAATAATTATAAAAAGACTTCCAAATTTGTTAATTCTAATAGGTATTTTTGTTAACTAAAAAATAATTGTTTAGCATAAGTACCAAAACATTATTTTAGCATAAGCTGGTGGATTATATAAATTAATTTTTGTTTATCATAGCGTTATCAAATTATAAGGTAAAATTATATAAAAGTACAGTCAACATAATGTAACACGATTCAATCGTAATAATATAATTTTTATGGTCATAATTGAAATTATATCGAATAAATATAAACATATATAATTTAAATTATAATGAATTCGATCTCGATTCATGAAATCAATTCGTTATAAAAAGTGCAGCTAAATAATTTCACATTATATTCAATCAAAAATACTTAGTAATAAAATACTTTTTACAAACGCGTTATATAAATTGCCAGTTGACAATACTAAACTAAAGAAATGTGAGATGTGCAATTTGCGTGTATGCTTTTCATTTTTCTGTCTTCCTTATTTGGAAAATACCTAGAACACGATTAAAAGGTTGAACAACTTGACGAAGGAACTTGGAAGCCTTTCTAAAATATACACTCCAAATTGAAGGTAGCTCACTTTCGCAATAAACGTTGTTTTTTTCATGCCACGACCATTCTTTGGCTAAGGAGCAAAACTGATCAAAGTTAATTTTCTGCTCCGTAGAGTCTTCTCTGTCATTCGTACATGACAATTTATCTATTAATGTTTCATGGGTTTCTGCAAATCATACAATTTTTCAATTAATACTTAATACTTAATTATTAAATGAATGTTCCATAAATTTATAGTGAAAATTTTGATAAGCGTTACCTGTCTTGATAGCTACATTTTTCAAATTAGAAACGGGAACATTACTTTTTGTACTTCCTTGCAGTGCCATACATGCCTATAAAAAGTGATATTTAAATAAAAATATTTGTCAATCATAGAAACATTTATACATGATTAGAACTGTGACTAGAATAAAAACTTACTTCACGTAAATTTATAGATCCAGTATTACTAACGTCCATGGAATTAAATGTTTCCTTCAACGTCCTAAAAAT
Organism: Leptoteleia sp. ZL-2020; assembly: GCA_022817305.1. Taxonomy (NCBI): domain Eukaryota; kingdom Metazoa; phylum Arthropoda; class Insecta; order Hymenoptera; family Scelionidae; genus Leptoteleia; species Leptoteleia sp. ZL-2020. Next base: position 24,325 of record JABFPN010000031.1, on the reverse strand, counting down.
ACGACATTATTAAACAAACGATATACATAATTAAACAATCCCAAATGCATTAATTAATGCTTACGTTAATTGCTGATTGAGCGAGATTCGAGTAGATCTAATTCCATCCACACCATGTAAGTCTTGTACACTAATTTGCTCTCGAATAATCTATAAATACAATAACATTATTTAAATGAGGAACTATACTATGAGTATATAGTACTAACTAGTACTATATAAATACATAGAGTACCGTTATTAAATAGTAATTAGGAGAATTACTACATTAATTCAACTATATTAGTAGTTATTGACTGGTGACTACTAATTTTATTGATTGCTTTAACTTTTATCATTTTCCTCAGTTACAATGAAATAAATTCTTGTTCTCTCACCTTTGACGTGCAGTCTAGAGCTTCCGAAACGTTTTCAAAAATTGGTATCCTTTGTCTTTCCATAAGAAATTCAAGTACTAATAGCCCATTCATTAAATCATAGTATTCTCTGGAAGAAAAGTAAATTCGTTAATTAATAAAAACAGAATCAAGCAACAGAAAAACCAAGAACTGCTATTCGATCAAGAAGAAAAAATAAAATAATAAAAGAAAAAAAGGAGAATGAAAGAGAATATCGTTCGACAAGCAAACTCGTGTCAAACAATTTTGTAAATATCATTAGCATAATGGAGATAAGTTTTGCGTTTGCGTTATTTTTTACCGCTGAACTTACTTCTTGAAACATGGAAACAAGGAAGTAGCGGCACTGCAGTAATAAAGTCTAAGAATATTGGCCTTCTTTGCAATGAGTCACCGAAAGGAAGACGAAAAAAAAAATAATAAACATAACGCGCGAAACCGAGTGCAAGGATCTCTTCCTTTCATGAGTTCACCTCAAAGTCAAAAACAAATTTACAAACGGCCGAGAAAACCGAGTTAAGGTCGTCTCATGGTTGCGTTCGTCAAAGCTAATTGATTTTAATTATTTCTGTCAAGAAAAAGTAATCCGACTTTATTTCCAGCAAATGCTTTCCAAAACATAAATACGTTCAGTTTCTTGCTACGCATTACCTTTTTATAAACTTAGTTGAACAATAATAATCAATATTTCTTTTACTTTGCTTCTGTTTATAAATTTAAAGTCTGTAGTTCCAAAAAGTATTTTGGAAGTTATCAGAAATTTTGCAAAACATCTAAATACCAGCCAATTAAACTTTGTATTTTTATTTTTGTCATTTTACCATTACAAATTCAACCATTTGTAATTTAATACTTGATTTTATGTATTACAAAATTCACTTCTTGAGATAGTTCTATTAATGAAATATTTTTCTTAAAGTAGATATAATGAAGTATATTTAAAAATTATATATGGTGCAAGAAACATACTGCATAGATATATTTTCTCCAAGGATGGACTGGCCCATTTTATACGGATAGATGACAAGAACGAGGGAGTCAGGACGCGTAGCTGCCAATTGCGCTGCTTCCATGATGCCAGCACTATTGCGCGTCTGATTGTCTATCACAAAAAACAAAACTCGGGCTGTTTGTTTGGCCTCGTATTCCTGGGCCATCAGTTCGGGTGTCCATTCTGACACTTGCTGCAATTTAAACATTAAATGTTAATTCCCTTGATTCTTCTCACCATTGAATAATTGAATGTCATATATTACTTTATAGTTACTTTTATATGTACATTCAAAAGAAATTTATCAAATGGATTGTAAGACAAATTTATAAGTTCCATGACTTATTCCATTAATAATAATAATAATAATGAAAATGCAATTTACATACTATGTGATAAAATACAGATCATAATTATACCAAGACTGTAAGATATATTAAATATTGCATGAAAAGTAATAAAATAAATAGATTTTATTTATTTCAAAAAGAAGCAATTCTGATTATTACATCAGTAGTCCAGTTTAACTGTAATTTTCCTTAATGTTGGAATGATTAATTAAAGTGATTCAATATTAATGATTCAGTTAAAAATGTGTCATAATCTTACAGGATTATAGTAGGTAATTCCCAGTTTTTGAAGCGTCGGTATTGCTACGTCGGACCTCCAAGTTGTAGGATTGCACGAACCACCCAGAAATACCTCATATGCCATTCTTTCTGCAAAAACCAATGAATTAAAAAGATTAAGCGTGTTTATTTATTATATATATATATAAAATATATATTAAGATATAAGATAAAATATATATTAACATATATTACGATATATATTAAATTATCTTATTGTAATAACTATTTTATTATTACCTGATTATATTGTGATAAATTTTATATCAAATAATTGTACCGTTATGACAACGTTAATAATGAAAAACTGAACTTCTATATATTATTAATAATCAATCGTTAATTTGTTTTGAATACAATGAGGATTTCAAAATATAGTTTGATTGGATTTTTGAAAACCGTTGCGTCTGTTATGATACTTATCAATAAACTGACTGAAATGTATACTTTCAACGGCTTTTATAGATTTTTGAAATTATTAAGTCATCTATAGATATTAAACGTTATCAATAGAAACTTTATTAACAATTACGAAATTTACCATTTTCAAAATTATTATGGAGCATTGACAGTTTTTTTTATTTGTAACGCACTTTTATTATTAAGAAATAATTAATATTAAAAATTAATTAAAAAGTGATATTCAGACGTGTAAAACTAAAAAAAAAAAAAAATAGAGCGAAAATAAAGTCATTTAACATCAGATAATCAAAGATAAGAAGTGTGTTTTTGGCATTCAAAAATTATGATGCCAAATAATTTAATATGCATATACGTATGTGTAAAATGCTCACTTGAACTGGTTTTATAATTCGTGGATTGTCCATCACAGTGCAAAGGATGTGAAGTGCTCATAGGAACAGCTGCTCTGCAATAAACAATACAAAACTTTACAATTGAACAAAATTGTTACAAAAAGAAGCAAAAAGCTGGTTTTGTGAGAAAAGGAAAATATAAGAATCTCATCATGCTCAATAGTACGTGTCACCATAAAAACATTCACACAATTTAAATTAATACATTAACGACGAACGCAGATTTATATAAAAAAACGAAAAATTTATAAAACGATAAGATCTGACATATCTTCACTTTTTTTCAATTTACTTGATCCAATGAAAATAATATAAAAACAATTTATAATAATATAAAATAAGGGAAAAATATCGTTTCTGCCCCGAATACCTTAAATTTCCAATTTCATTTATCAATACTACATTTAATTATTAATAATTTACATATTTAGATTCTTTTCAAATAATTAGCAAGATGGTCCATTAGAAATTATTATATAACAGTTAATCATCTAAAATAAATTATATTAAGTAAAAAAATAATTGTCAACCTCGGTTTTCAATTGTGAAGATTTAAGTTACAAGATTAATTAAGTGGTTGATTAATTTTAAATTTAATTGTCATTATACTTTCCATTATTTTTAAAAATAAATTTTTTTTCTCCAAAAGTCATAACAATAATTATTTAAAGTCAAGTACAAAACTGAAAGAAAAAAAATAGTAATTTATACTTTATGATTCTAAGTGCAAGCGATTGGTAAAAATAAAAGTCGTGCTCTGCCAAACTGAAAACTGTTCTACTGTCAAATTAACGTGTCTGATTAAATTGACAATGAACGTACTTCCAAACATCAAATCCCTTTGCTTTGAAAAGCAGCAAGCTGCGTTTAAACATCGTTAATGCGCTCCATCATATAGATCAAACCTCGCCACTCAATACCTTTCCCCTGTAACACATACGCACACCCACAAAACTCCTTAATGTGAATATCGGAAAACCTTATTAGATCGCCTTATGTAGAACAAGTTGCAGCTCGACTTCATTAACAAATGATTTGCTTTTAAAGCAAACTTAACGTTAATAAGTGCTACTCTTTATTTTTACATCTGACTTTTTTATAATATTTTTTAGCTGCTCTTAGTTTATAATTATATTGCAACAAATTTTTTATCTAGTTACAGTAACAGTTATATTATGCAGATGAAGATAAAGTTAATGCTACTTTAAGTACATTACTATAATTTTACACATTTTATTGTAAGGCTACTTACAATACAGACATTCCATGTACAAAGACTCAATACGTAAAATGTTAACAAAACTTATTGTATAAAATTTAAATTGTGTAATAATATTTATAATCACATACATACTGTAAAGTTATGAGTTATGTTTAATACTCATTCTAAGGTAGAGTAAAAAGTATTTTACATTGATTTATTATTAGTGGAATATTAATTGTTAATTTTACAGATATGGATCTCTAGTTTAAGTTATTAATCGAGTAGAACAACAAAATGAATCATAAACAATTTACCCTTGTTCGCAGAAACGCGCAAGCTCTGTGGCAAAAACATAAAATTCTCCCAACATTGTATTGCTGTGGACATCAATTTCAGGATGTTCCAACCAAGATGTTGTTTCACACAACGGCGCTTTGATAGATCTCCACTGCATTTCGCACATTTGCTTTAACTAAATAAAAAATATTCATTACAATTACATAATATTACACAATGTTATAAAGATGATTAATTTACAATCTTAATACAATTCACTTACAATACTTAATACAATAATAATCAAAATTACAATTGACTTCTCTTAATAATACAATTACAGAAATAGCAGAGTATGTAAAGTACCTCATAATTTACAGGCACACTTTCAGAGAAATATAGATACATAGTTGATACAACTGAAAAATCAGACAAAACTCCCGACTAATCAGTAATAATCATACTTTTTTCTTTACGTATTGCATACGGGCATAACATTTTGTTCACTTAAAAGTGTATGTTTTTTGTATATATTGTGTGTTGTACAGGGCGATTGTATCTGAATATTGTACATTGCATATTATATAAAGAACATTGTACACTTTGTGTATGAATATCTTATTTTTTACATTATGCGTTGTAAACTGTAAATAAAATATACAGTTGATGTAAACAGAATACCACCGAGGCTGAATATAGTATACAATTTAACGTGAGTATGAATAAGTTCGCAAAAAACTTACATAATATTTTATATTGACAGTATACGGACGCCACTGAGTGAAACGCCATCATTATCCAAAATTATGACCAGGTCCAAGCAGCTAATTTTCAATGACACGAGATATCATTGAACCCGAAGCAACGATCGGTCTTGACTCAAGCTGAGGAATAAACAAGACACAAGATTGTAATTAAAATGCGATTCTCGTGGAAACGACGGTTTGGTGTCTGCCTTCAAGGTGACAAACTCGAAGCAGCTCACCCACTCAACCAAAGTATTTTCGGTTTTACATTTTTAGTATAATTGATGCTGTCATTGTGATTCTCAATAGTGGCAGTTATGTTACTTTTTTCTCCCCCTCTTTTTTTTTACATCTGTTTACTGTATCCATATATTTTATTTATATATTTGCTTTTTGTAATAATAATAAGATAGTAAGTCACCGAATATAATTAAAAGTTGTTACACGAGTAAATTTTTGTTAACATAATTATCATACTGTGTACAATTTTCAGAAAGTTTTATAGTTCTGTGCAATCGCGAAACAGCAGTGATTATACTGCAGTTAAAGTTTCCTTTACTTTTTGGTACAGAGGCATTTCTGGGGCGCTTCCAGTTGATCCAGTTTATTTTAAAATTTGTGATTACACCTTGGGGCACTTTCCTTGTACGAGGCAAAACGTGTGAATTTTTATAAATAATTCCCTCTGCCTCTTTTTTCATTTCTTCATGATCATCGCTCTCAAGTTTTTGTCCCTCGAACCACTGACTCACTGGCTAATTTTGACCAAAATTTGTCAAAGTTTTTTTCCCCTCCTGTATATTGAAATACTGTTACATATGTAAAGTTTAAATCAAAGTGATAGTCATATTTTATTTAAATTTAAGAATAATTCGTACAAATATTGTCTTTATTGCCATAAATGTACATATTCATACAAAGTGTATATGTACGTAGTATAATTTGTATTGTTTTGTACAATATTATATTACTATATATTTAAAAAAAAGACATTTACGACTAATAATTTTCAATTAAATTATAAATTGCAATTCCATCAATCAATTGCAATTCATAATGAGTTATTTATAAAGTGAGACATAAGGAAGATACTAAGTCATCTATTGTTGGACTTTTTCCAAGTGAAATGTTATCATTGTCCATTCATATTTGCCGTACTTCTTTTTCTTTTCTTTCTTATTCTTTATCATTTTTAGTTTCCAATGAAACATCGAATCAATAATAAAATATTGATAAACATTTGTTTATTAAATAGTACTTAATAATTATTATGTTTATGTTATATTTATTAAAAATTCATAAAATTTTGCTTTCGAGAAAGGAAACAAGCAATTTACTTTACCTCTGAATTCATTTATTCCGTGACTTTTGCTAATATAAAGGTCAACACTCTCAGTAGGTCAGTAGTTCAAAGTTTAACTAATAACTTATTGATTTAACGTGATTCTTTGTGGTTGGAGTCTTGACACAGTAATTCTACTGCCGAAAAAGTATCACTGCAATAAAAAAAAAATTGTAGCAAAAAGATATTTTAAGAATGCTTTTAACAATATTTACTGAAACAATAAAAACAGTTAATGTAAAGATGAATAAAAAACCAAATTTATTGTACATATATGTCAGTTAGCATTTATAGTTTATAATATGACAATTCATCAAATATGTATATTTATATATTCTTTTAACTTAAACTCATATTATTTCAAAAGCGGTGTATTTTATTAGAATGGTTTCACTAATAGATTACAATAAAAAAAAAAAGTTTCGTTTTACAATTTTTTATTATCAATACAATATTCATCTCAATATATCTCAATATCAATATATATCAATAAAATTGTAAATAATACTGGTAAAAAGATGTATACTTTTTCTGAAGTTTGCAAAATCCTAAAAACATATTGAAATTGAGTTTTTCAGAGATTTTCAGAGTATTTTCTAAGGTCCGCTTAAAAGAATATATAAAAGCAATTAAAATATTTCAAACTTAATCTCACAATTCACTTCTATTTACAAATAATATCTATCTTCCTTCGGTACAAAAGTTCGTATGAAACATTGAGCAGCAATGACGCGATTGAAACGTCTCGTTTTTACGGAGTAAGGAAGGAAAAAATGTGACATCAAAAAAGGAACGTTAATTTCGTTGGGCGTGGGTTTAATCGCGAAGGTGCGAGATGTGGATATTAAATGCGTATGGCGTATTATTAAAATTGTTGAAAAATAGGCATTCGTCATGATACCTTTTATCATATCAATGATGTCAGAAAGTAGACACGCACTGCGCGTCAAAATTAAAACACGCAAGTCAACTTTGAAGCAATGTACGCCTTTGCGTAAGAATAGGGGATAATTCTAGTAAAATTTGAAAGCCCTTATAGGGACTTTTGAACGTCACAAATTATTCCTTCTTACGTTAACACTGTCAGTGATTTTAAACTTAGCTTTTACATAGGGAAAAAGAAATGTATGTGTGTGTATTTGTGTAATAAATGTAATTAAATATTGATTATAATAAAAAAATAAGTAGGTAGTCCGATGCTTCTCAGGAAAATAAGTCAAATACTACTTGTCCAGGGAACTATCGAGATTTTAAAGATCGACGATCATGCAATGGCAGTCACTTTACATATAAAACAAAATAAAAAATAAGTTTTAAGCAATATTTATCACTTTCCCGAGTAAAAATCAACTTATATATGGCATATATGATTTGCACCACATAAGTGTCCCATATATGACATATATAACAACAGTGAGTTAGTTTTGCAGAAACATAATTGTAAAAAATTGGATTAATTACAAAGGTTCGTAACGTTAAGTAAAGAGATAATTAATGTAATCAAATATTTGTTAATAGTTATTACATGATGTGATAAAAATAAACTGGTCGCCAGCAATCTTTTAGATCACCGCAATTAAAACACCGTCTTGATAGTTAAAATTCAATAACGTAGTTATGATATTATAATTATAATTAATTAGTAATTTATAATTAATTAATGGTATCATCAGGTTCACAAAAGTTCACCGAATTAAAAAAGGATGCACTTATATAAACATAATTGTCATTCCTTTATTAATTAAGTGAATTCAACTTGAAGATGGCAAAATACTTTTTTCAATTTTACTTACTTCAATATAAATAAACTTTTAATATGTTATACAATAAACAAAAATAATACAATAAAACTTATTGGACATTATTTTCTTTTATCTTCCTTCTTCACTCTCTTTCACATTATTTAATAATTTTGTACTTTGCCAAAAACACAATGAATAATAATGTTCGCGTCTGTTTGAACTTGTAACATTCCCTTTGAAATTGGTTCTTTATGCGTTATTCAACTCTTTCTTTTTGACAAAGAAAAGGCTGCGCTTTTCTAGAATCATAAAAAAAGGTGTTATATACGCTTGTTGCGTTATGTGCGCAAAAGTACACGTTTATCCGTGACGAATTCGCCGACGTGCATCATAACAACAAAAGTAAGTATGATTGAACGTTGCGCAGACAGTGACGAGTGAATTATTGGCGTATTACGTTGCGATTAACTATTTTATAGTTAATCGAAAGATTTACACGCGAATGTTTTGTTCGTTTAATTTGACTTTTGTTTATCTTCTAATTACCCCTAACGTTACCTCTCAACTTCCACAATATTTCTCCGATTGCAGATACGCTCCGATTAAAGCAATTAATTTTAATGATGATAAATGGTATCGATGAAAAGGAATAAGTGGAAAGCCAAGTTAACAGATGTATATAATGATTTTATACGGAATGGAGTAGCAATGGTACCAGCAACAACGTCATACGTCATGTCACTAACCTTGATCAAATCTTAACAACGCGCGCACCCACGTATCGACTGAAAGAACCAGAGCGAAAATCAAAGACAAACGCTGAGACTTTAATACTCTCCTAACCGAAACACTCGTATCGTGAAAAATTCGCATTTTACAACGGCACTTTGATACCAAACTTTGTGGACAATGAAAATTTACCGCTTAATTTTACTAATTCTTGCCTTCGTCGCGGCTTTTTATTATATATTAAGAATGCAGTACAAATTTTTCGAATTGATTAGTTAAATGGATGATGAAAGAATAAAATAAATAAGAAGATAATAAAGAATTGTGAGTTTAAAATTGGACGTCTACACTGAGAAAAAAGTAATAGTAAAATTTAAAACTTTTCATAGTCAGTTAGGGGTATCTTAAAAAAATGAAATATTGTCCTATTAATAAGAGTAATAGTGATAATCATAAAAGCAATTTTTAGTATTTTTATAATAAAAATCAATACTATCTAGTTTTTAAATTGTACTATTATTTATAGCAAAAACATTTATTCCTCCAATATATCCTTAAATTGATATAACAAATAGCAATTTATGATATTTCATTTTTCTCAGTGTATGGATAAAGAGCACGAATTGGTTGCGCTGTACGATGGAACATTGAGATTATGCACTTTATTAAATTATGCGCTGAATAATCGAGCGGTTTATTAATTGATGTCAATCAGAGAAATTGAATAAAGTACCCACATAGAAAATACGCGAAAGACAAATTAAATGCTGAAACACAATCCCGCGACATTGCAACAACAGGTTGGTACATTTTTACCGTTGCCGATAAAAATTTAACGATCCACATTGTGAGGCTTTTACAATCCGGATCATAAAACGAACGATGCATTTCCTTTTGTCATTAATTCATTTTTATACACGTCAATCAGAACGTTGTTTTCTTTCTTTTTTTTATTATTCGATTGCCGATATTTAATTTTAATCAAAATATTATGTATTATCTTCGATGTATAGTAAATTAAAAAAATGATAATGGTAGTAATTGAGTAATTTGTCTATCATTTGCCATCTGAAACCAATAAATAGATTATTTATGAATTAAGTTATAATTTTATAATGAAAATTTATAAATAAGTAATCTCGAAATCAAATGTAAAATCAAGTCACGTATACTGAGTAAAACTTATTAATTAGTAGTTATTATATTTTATAACTTGGAGATATATATGCATTTATTGTATTCCTTATATACAGAGTGGTGGTAAAGGGCTCAATTTGGTGTTTGTCAGATACCGAGTTCTATTTCTTGGTAACATTTCAAATACAATAAATACACATACATACCCCTGAATTAATATAAAATATAGTTAGCAACTACTAACAAACTTATCTCTTATGTATTAAACTTACATCTTGTGTATTAAATATACTATAACATACATTCAAATCAAGATCCACTTTGAATGTAAACCAAGTCGTTTAATTCTTAAACAAATAAAATACAAGAAATATATGATACACAAGAAAGAAGTTAATATTGAAACAAGATTCTATAAAAGTGTTCTCTAGAGAAATAATCTATATACTGTGCACGCAGGTATCTTACAATGCGTGTTACTATATTTTAGTTAAAAATAAGTTTTATTGTATTATTTAAATTGAATGTAAGTTGGCACATCGCTATTTACAGCGCTGCGAGTTCACAACGTGTACTGAAAATGTCATTATTTAAGTTCAAAACATCAAGACCTTTTAAATTTCAAGTTTAACATCTAATATTTTTACAATACATTAATTTCGTGCTTAATATAATAAATGTAGGTATAAGATAAAGTGAAAATTGTATAAAACTTTGATAACAATAATTAATAATATATTAAAAATAGGATCCTTAGCAATAATATAAAGATATATTAATTTTTTTATATAATCTTGATTAATACAATTTCTAAGGAAAATTATAATATATTTACATGACGCTTTTACAGAGCGTGTGAAATTACAATATCTTTGATTAAAAAGTATTATTTCAAGTTTTCAGCGTGATTCAGTTAAAAGAATGAGAAAAAAATGTAGTCAACAGATGTATAATGATTTTACAGAATAGAGCTCAATGGTACCAGCAACAACGTCATACGTCATGTCACTGACCTTGATCCATAACCAAATTATGTAAACTTTAAAGAAATGGTTTGCTAATTAATGATTATATATTAATAATTAAAATACTGTAATCTTACTAAAGACAGGTGCGCTATAAATTGTGTTAATTACACCATATTAAAATAAACCTACATTTATTAAAAACGGACCTATAAAATTTATGTCAAAAATTAGTAATTACGTATGTTGTTTTTATTATAACTATTCCTTCAATATTTTACATATTGCTAATTAGGATATTACTATAATATCAGACAATTATAATATAATTAATCACAAATAAATGATTTATTACTTATATTTATATTTACAAATGATGTCATTATTATATACTGCCTTGTGAATAAATAATCTTTTCCACGGGTCAAAAAATATCAATGATCATTATTCAATTGTGCCCAAACTACAATGGATTATATAACATTGCAATTAAATATCTTGCAACAAAAAAGATAAGTTTGGACTACTAATATATTTTTATTGATGACACAATGTGCTTCTTTTCTTCCTTTGTTTAATTATTGTTAATTATGTCAATTAGTGTAAAAGTGACTGTACAATGATGCTTATTACGCAATAAACGTAATGTCCATCGTTTTCTTATTTTCATTGTGAAATGTAAACATGTTACATTAGTTTAATTATTATGTCAATGCAATGTGGCAATGTTTCACATGCTTTAAATATGTATAATTAATACAAATTTATGGAACAAACATATTTTTCCGCGTTTATTGTTTACCTTAAAATCTTGGTCAATACACCCAGAGAGATTATTTGATTTAAATATTTAACGAAACTAACAAAACAAAAACAATTAAATTGATAATTTATTAATTATTTTAACACTTTTCTCTTTTCAACAAAATTATAACTAACAAGAATTAAATCTTAAAGTATTCCAAAACATAATATAATAAATTAATTATATTAATATTTGATTTTGTATATAAATGTTAATTTACATGAAATCATTATTTACATTAGTACTAAATTTAGAATTGATAAAGTATTGTTTTTTATAATTATAATTCAAAATAAAATTTGTCTTGATGTTTTGATAGAATAAACATACATAAATAAAATGTAACAAAAATCATATTTACATTAAACATAGCCGATTTTAGAAGAGGGGAAAAAAGAGCACTTTTTCATCCTAGGTACACGACAGGGTCTTCAATACTTATTGTATTAATACTACATTGGGTACTACATTGTTAAGTTCAACCGTTAAATCTGTAAAAATTAATTTTTTAGGTTAGAATTATAAACGAACTATATTCTTACATTTGAAAATAATTCATTAAATTTATCGGAATTAAATGTAATTAATTAACGAACAATTTGTTTTTGGTTATCTCCCTGCAATACCTCCCGCGTATTCTTAATTTTCATTTTCATTTTTACGTAAAAAACACCGCAAGGTAACAAAGCGCGGGAACAAAAGGAAAAACAGAAAAATGAAACAAAGCAAAGGAGAAAAACCGGAAGACATAAGTAAAACGCGATGAAAACGGACAATTTGTAAAAGCCGCGATGACATACGTTGACGAAAACGGCATGATAGTAACGCGCAAGGACGTAGGAGGTGAAGCGGGCGGTCATTACATGAGATGCGCCGAAAATCTGGACCCATGGGAGAAACGCACGGGCTCGCTGTCACTCGCGAAATAATTGCGGCACGAAAATCCTCGGCAAGGCGGACGTAGCCTCGCGTATTCGCGCTATTGCTCATACTTATTTATACACCGTTATATTTAAAATGTGAGAGGAGCGTGTCGTCGAACGCGCGAACCAGTGGTGTAGTTCGAGGCGCGCATTTTCAAAATCCCCAATGAAAAAAAAAAACGGTCAACGTTGCGGAACTAATCGATCTCGCTTATTTTATTTTCTCTCCTTTAAGTATAACTTGACTTTCAAATTTAATTATTTAAAATACTGTTTAAATTATTTATATTATGCTTTTATAAATAATTAATTTCAATTTAAAAAAAGTTGAGATAATTTAATAACAAAAAAAATGGAATACAGTCAGTAAAGAAGGAACTTTTGTTTTTATTTAAAAATATAATACTACAATAAGAATTTATAAAAGTTATACAACGTAAAAAAAAATTAACTATTAAAAATGTAACGTAGTAATTCAATAAATCTGTAACGGTAACCATTGTTAGCAAAAAAAAAGAACTTCCTATTTATTATTTTATTTACTTATTTATTCTAATTATCTAATATGGTATACTATGAATCGTCCTAACATTAAAATAATTGTGCACTTCATTCCTAATTTTGATTAATATTTATACTTCTAGATACATTTTTAATTGATAACTTCAACGATTAAGTTGTTTCATTTTTTTAACAGTTGGACAAGACAATTTACGAAAATAACATAAAATAAAAAAAAATACTCTTATAACTGTTATTACGGCTTTATATTATTGCTAAAATAATTAATTATAAATCTAATTCTAATTCAAAGGGATATTAAGCACTAAATTGCACAATTATCAACACAAAACTCTCACCGAAAGAATACACCAATCAAATTCTCAGGGGAAAAAATTTAAACGAACAAAACATGAATTTAAATTTCATAGCCAAAGAAAAAAAATCCCTATACACTGATTTTTCACATAAACAACAAGAATCAATTTATCCCTGTAAAAAAATGTTGACATGAAACGTAGTAGAATGCAATTGAAATTGGGAATATTTAATTCGGTTCGGGAAGTTTTCGCAATTAAAAGTGTTCCGATTTCAATTATGTTTTACTTTATTTTAATTCCGCGTCCGAAATTGAACCGTTCAATGAAATTGAACTACTTTCAGTTCCGAAAACATCCCAAAACTGAATTGAATATTCTCAGTTTCAATTTCATTCGATTCCGTTCAATGTCAACATTTTTTACAGGGATAGTACGATAAGATTCCCTTAACAACTACGCACTTGAACGTGTTTACCTGTCTTACGAGCGGTTTTGTTTAGTGGGTGAGCGCGAAGCAGAGACGCGTGTATCATCAATTTACAAACAAACTGCGCGAACGGCAAAAACGAGGAACCCCTTCCTATCCCCGTAACAACCCCGAAACGAGCACGAATGCGGTGTCCCACGACTGTCAACCGATCGTGACTGCGGGGAAGTCGCACGTGAAGAGCCGAACGATCCGGGGAAATGCGAGTCGCACTTTGAGATCGGGTCGCGGGACAACGAATCCGCGCGAAGGAGGGAACGCGCGCACCGATTTATTATCACATATGTCATTCGTGGAAACGAAAGTAAACACGCGGCTGATAGGCGACAAGCCGAGGGAGGGTCGAGCGTGGGCTTTCGGGGATGAAGTTGCGCGCAAATCTTTTAAGCCCGTTCGGCAGTGATTCACGGGTAATATTATTATCCATGTGTCGTCTCTGTCTATCGCATTGCGATAAAGTAAAATAAATGATAGGATAGGGACGCGGGACAAATGTTTGCATTTTATTTTTTTTGGAACGAGGGAAAAGTAACGGAACAAAAGTGGCGATAAAAGCCGAGAGAAATCGAAGGAGGGGGAGAAAGGGAGAGAGACGGAGGGACGGGGAAGAGTGAGATAGAGAGTAGCGGAGTGGATAGATAAATAGAAAGAGAGGTCGCGATGTGTTGGTAATACGCACTCGGTGTTGGCTTACTGGCGGCTGGAGGAGCCGCGACGACCAGACAGAAGAGCGTGCCCTCGGTGCGGCGCAGCGGCGGCGCGGCTCGGCGACGACAACATTTGTGGTCTCCGCGAGACGGGACGCGCGACGAGGACGAGGACGGGAAGGTGCGCGCGCGCGCTCCGCGGATCGGGCCGAGTGTCGGCTGAGCGTGTACTGGTTTCGTGAGCCGTCACCGAGCCACGCACAGACTCGGCGCACTCGGGCAACCGAGCAATGACGTAAACCTCCAACAATGAAGCGTGATGTCACATTCGGCGAGTTTCGCACACACACTGCCGACCCGCGCGCCAACAGCCGCGCACCGCCAACCTCGTCATCCGCCGCCGCCGCCGTCGTCCTTTCCTCGGCCAACGGACAACATTCACCACCCAGCCGCGGCGATTACCGCCGCTCTTTCGCCCAAGAGCTCCTTCTTAGTCGGCTTTTATGGCCCGATCGTGACCGGGTTAGGACGATCGATACGCTCGTTTGATCGCGGACAATTCGGTCCCTGTAAAAAATGTTGACATTGAAAAGAATGAAATTGAATTCGGTTTTGGGAAATTTTCGCAATTGAAAGTATTTCGATTTCACTTAGATTTTACGATTCAATGAAATCAAAATACTTTCAATTGCGAAAAAAAAAATCCCAAAATTGAATTCGATACACTCAAATTCAATTTTATTGTATTCCATTTAATGGCAACATTTTTTTACAAGGTATGCTTCGCGAGATTTTAAACTTAACATGTTCTTCTTTACAACAATTTTCAGCATTAACAACGATACATTTTAAAAGTTTTACACCATTTATAAGCCGGTTAAAAACTTCATCTTACGGTTTGAATGATGTCTTGTGTGATTGAGAGATAAAATAAAAACGAACATAAACCGTCTAATGTTCAATTAAAATATATGTTTTCACGATTTCATGGACTTTGTATTCTGTACATATATATAAATAAATAAATAAAATACCAAATATTTTTTACTTATTTACTTTTTCAATGACAAAACTTTTGGATATTTACAGGGACGGAAGTAGAAATATAGTTAGAGTATAAATTACGATTTCGGTCAACCAACTGTTTTTATTGTGCCAACACAATAAAAATGCTAGCGAAAATCACTATATTTTTTTTCTAATAGGGTGGTACAGTTGCCTATTTAAAAACAATTGTTATTGCTATTACTATCTTTGTTGGTTACATGGTCTGAATAAAAGGATCACAGTTTTTCATAAGATAAAGTAGTTATTACGAACTCATGTGACTTTCGGAAAATATAAATTATAATCGTTATAAAATATCACAATGAATTATGAATAATTATCAGGTAACATTAAAAATAATGTATCTTAGAAGTTGATTTCTATTAGAATTCGATCTTAAATTTGCTGAAAATGGATGGTAAAACTAAATCAAAGCGTAAGGATTTGTAAGTAAACACAAGGAGGGATTAAAAAGCCCTGTTGACATCTCTGAAATTTGTCTATCACTTAATTTGTAAAGTGACAACTCTCGGCAATAGAAAGTTCTTGAACAATGAAATTCGTTATTCATCTATTAGCGCAAGGATAAATTTATAATATGAAAATGTAAAAGAGCGCTGATTGTTGCTTAGATACGACTATGCTTAATCTCGTTACTGGATTAAACGAACGTAAACGTAACATGAAAGAGCATCCTGATAAAGATAATTGTATCATGCTGCATAGATTGAAGAAGAACGATTTCGACTGGGTCGCGGCAGAAATTCTCCATGCAGATTAGGATCATACAATCAACAGCCCTATCATAAATATAATTAGCTTCTAAAAATAGCAAACGTCTCTTAAAATTCAAGAGCAATCGCTTATTTACAATTATCAAGATCACGCTATCATTACTCATTTTGTTTATTAAATATTTATGTTTGTTCGTATCGAGATTGTTCCCGATTAATATTATACAAAGAAATTAAACTTCTGACACATTGTTTTTCTTTTTGTTTCATAAAATTGTACATTATAAAAAAAAAAGAAACTGAAACTGTATATGTATTATTTCTTTTCTCTCAATATAAAAGGCGGCTTCTACATAAAATATAAATATTTTATCAATTAATCGTTTATTCTTCTCATCACTAAGTATAAATAGGAAAGAAATTCATTGTTCGTTTCTCAGAGATTTGTAAATACAATCTCACAAGTTCATCTGAATGGAACCGATTACTTTACATTTATTTTTTTTTCCTCCTTCTCCTTTTCCCTTCTTTCCACTTTTTTTTTTATGACGTGACCTTTTTGTTATTATAATAAGCTGTGGCGTGTTAGTTTTCGTTCACCTTAGATGCCACTATTAATGTCCCTATACGGCAATGCATCTGCTGCGATAAACTAAGAGATTTCTCCTCCAAGTCGGAATTCATTTATTTCAAGTTCACTTCATGCGGAAGTGGCGATTAAAATGGACTCACGGTATTAAATTAAAGATCTGATATTTTTAAACGCGGCAAAAATTGGATTTAATGGAAAAGCTGATATTTTATTTAAACAAGTGCATTCAATTAAATAAAACACTTAGAAAAGAAAATATTAGGAAATATTTTAAGTAGCAACGTAAAGTAAATGCTTGATAATTACTGCGTCACATGTAAACAAAATTATATATAGATGTTAGAAGTTGGAGTATAGCTTGTATAGTACAAACTCTCTTCTATCTTCTGTGAGCTACTCGGTATGTTACGAACGGATCACATACTGATAATAAACCATGACGTAAACGCACTAATATTTATTATATGACATGATTGATTGTATATAAATTAGGTACATGTAAATAATTTGTATTTTAAGAAACAAACGCTAGCAACTTATCTTTCAACGATCATTAAATTCAACTTTTTGTATAACTTTTAAATGGGAAGAAATGTCTCAATTATAAGCATTGTAATTTGAGTATTTATGTACAAAATATTGTAAAGGAAAAACTGCTTTGTAAGATAATAAAACGTTTTGCAATTCGACATCACTGTTCTGGAAAAGCGGAAAGTCAATTGTCTTATTATTTAGTGTCTTCACGTGCATTTTGCAAAACCGTGATTCACAATTGCATCTATTCATCATCGGTGTCATCAAACGTTCACCAAACAGTTATAATGCACATCTATGAGCTCGATAATGATTCGATCAATTTGAAAATCAATTTTTATTATTCTTCGTTTTGATTTGTTAAAATGTAAACATTAAATTGCAGAAAAAAAGTGATTTTGTTCAATTGCAATGTACTCAGAACAAACATTTAACAATGTTAATTTAGATATTTCTAAAATATGAAATTGTTAAAAATAGTAAAAACAATAATCTTATAAGCCATATTTAGTATTTCTGAATTAAAAGCAACTACGC
The DNA here is from genome assembly GCA_022817305.1 of Leptoteleia sp. ZL-2020. Taxonomy (NCBI): domain Eukaryota; kingdom Metazoa; phylum Arthropoda; class Insecta; order Hymenoptera; family Scelionidae; genus Leptoteleia; species Leptoteleia sp. ZL-2020. Next base: position 6,224 of record JABFPN010000031.1, on the reverse strand, counting down.
AGTTGAGAAATTTTACTATCATTTATAGAAAAAATATTTACTTCTTTAATATGTCCTTAAATCGGTATTAAAATAACAATTTATATTTCCTCCTTCTCGGTATGTAATACTATTATAATTGTAATAAGTAAATCAAAATTACCTTTGAGTTCAGAGATTCCGTACCGAAGCAAAAACTGTTGTTCAAAAATTTATAACTTTCTTATATTAACTGTATAACAAAAATAAATTTAAAACTACCAACTGTTTTTGAATAAATTAAACAAAAATGCTGGAGTATTATTAAGCACAAATATGAATCTACTACACAAAAATCAGAACTGTAAGGTAGACTTCGAATTAATCACTTGTGTCGAACGCTGGCGAATTTTATATACCGAAATGTACTCAGCACTAATTATTAATAATTATTGCTGTCTTAATAGACATTTGATTATAAACATCATTTTCATTTAATTATAAAAATTACATCACTGAATCAACATTTTTTCAATTATTATATAGTTTCAAATCATTGACCTTATATGTATTTTAATTACTAAATAATTATCAGATATGCATTTAAAATTAATTAATAATGTACCTTGCAATTAAACAATTCAAAACATTGAACAATTTTGAAACATAAATGAAAATATGAAAACCTCGCGTAGCTTTATAACCAGAATGAGAAATGTCTCAATATTTGTGCAATTACCACTGTATGCAATTGACCCGAATGCATATTTCAGCAATTATCACTAAAACAGATTTTCCGAAATTAATTCCCTTTACAATATATTTTTTTAGCTTTTATTATCTTTTATCTTTATTAATTTTTATTATTCAACAAAGCACAACATTTTATTTTTCTATAAATCATATCAATATAGTTTTTTTTTATTTTTTGAAAATTACATTATGCATATTTCATAATATGCACTCGTTATTTAGTTTACATGTACATAAATTATTTGCGCAGCCTGATATCTGCAATTAAAAACAATAACTATAATAAAGACAAGTGCAGCATTAAAAACATTGTACGAATCTATGAAAAATGCGAGCACCTACCAAGGCAAACAAACTCAAATATTGATATTAATCTGAAAGTAATTGCCGTTGAAAAAATAATAGACTCGACAGTTTTATTTTTCTGCACTTGTTATTGCAAAAGGACATTTGTAATGCAGTGATATTATCTTAGGGAACATTGAGCAGTACTAGACGTCTTTTACATTCGCGCGTTATTCTTCATTTAGTTATGATTCATAAATTTCATCGTAATTAATAACCGAAAGCGAAGAAAATAATAATTAAAAAAAAAAAAGAAATACAATCGTGATTGTTATTAGTGCTAATTTTAGAAATGAGCAATTTTGTAAATTGGCCAATTTAATAAAGCGTAATTATACGAATGGAAGATTCTATTAACAAACATAGGAGGTATGTTGATAATTCACTTTTTACCATTAATCGCAGTTAAATTTGAAAAAAAATGGATCAGACTGCATTACAAGAATACTACATTAATACTCATTTTAATGAAATATTCTTTGTCCTTATTTTTCCATAGAAAAAAGAATGTAAATCTATCTTAGGTTTAAGAAACAAGGATGGTTATGTCCAATGTAATTCAATTTTGCACAAATATGAAGAACAAAGTTAATTCAGTAGATACGAGTGAGTAATCATGATTTAATTAATACTTTAATTTAATATTAAGGTTTTATTTTGTTCACTAGTGCAGAAAAAAAAATTAACGCTCAAAGATTATGCAAACACCCCTATTGGAAAAGACCTTTCAGTACATTTGAAATTTTCAATCGAAATAATAAAATAGTAATAACAATAACAATTCTAATAATTATACATTTTGATTTCACAGAAAAAACTCCACAAAAAGTGGTACAGAAAGTAACACAACAAACGCAATATACTGACCTTTATTTGGCGTTATCTCCAATTTACTACTTAAGCAAAATTTCTGGCACCCTTCCTGTGAAGTTTAGGAAGGTGGATTACAAATACGTTGGAACAACAACTTGCCTTAGCGTTATTTACGGGTATTTTTCATCTTCAAAAGTATACTTTTATGGCCACCTGAAAATAAATCATATAAATTATAAATCTTCGTATCTGATCTAATTAAATCATTAAAAAATACATTGGTCATATATAAAGTAGCGAGATATGCGCATAGTAAAATTAGTTCGGTATAATTCTTCATTAAAAACCGCGATTTTCTAATAATAAACGTACCTTGTAGAGTGTTCCTTGTATTATTCTTTTTGACCATGCAAACCTGGGGGCTATGGCGAGATCTAAATCATGGCTGGCAAAATAGTACGAGATTGTCCTCAGAAACTGCGATAACCGTCACCTGTCTCGATGTGTTTGCTGTTTTTATCTTGATTTCCTCTATAGTTCTGGGGGCTCCTTACCGGTGGAAGTATTTGCAAGCTTCCATGGATAAGATGGTTGAGGTTGAAAAATAACACTTCAATTTTGCATACCTGAAACTGTATACTTAAAAAATGATTTAGTTTATACGTACTCAAGAATACAAAATAGTTTATAAATTCTTATTTCGTTTCACACTATTTACTTTATATTACAACTATTTACAATAATTTACTTTTTAGGTCGACCGAAGCCTCGGCATATATACGCCAAAGAAGCTTCGTATAGTCACCATTGTTACATCAACAGTGACAATAATTTATATAGTAACAATTTCAATTGGCGATTATGCGACGTGGAAATATGCAAATGGAATTAAAAGACCGAACGCGCCGGCTGATAAAGGACCGTTTAATTATTCGCCAATTTACGGGATGTATCTTATCATCACGTCATTCATAATTCAATATTGTATTTTCACGTACAACCTCGGCGTTAGGTTTAAAAGAATTAACGACACGATTGAAAAGCAATCGAAGGGCAAACATATAGTCAATTATTTTATCAAAGACTTGGCATTGGGTAATTCTCATTTTAAGAAACTTTTAAATCGAAGGACGCGACAACTTTTTTGTAGTTTTAGAATATTTATGAAAAACGGCTTGGATGAATTTTGCAATGGATGAAATGTAAGATTAATGTATGAATAATGAGTAACCAGGATAAATGTGTAACTCGTAGTACACATGTTTGTGTTTATATATCCTTTAACGTTTATAGTCACTGCTTTTACTTTTCATTTAATTTAATTTTTGTGATTTTAAGTTTAAAAAGCTTCATTAAAACGTGCTATTGTAATTGATGCTGTTCATTCTTTTGCATTATGTTGTTGCAGGTGATGCTGGTAATAGAAATGAAAAAATAGTCGCCTTTCTTGATTCAGATCTGGCGTACTATAAGAAAGCAAAAACAGATAGTTTAATATGGCCAATTACTGAAAATAATGGTAAATATTATTAAGACTGTTTTTATTAACAACTATTTTTCATAATCTAATTGATTAGTTTGACTAAATAAAACATGATTTCATTTGGACACATATGTTATACAAATAATACTGCTATGTTTTTTTTACGCATAGATATAAAAGTTTTAATTGTGATCAATGTCATGTACTGACTAATAAGATTCGTAATTTTTAAATCTGAGGATGATTACAGTGTTTAATCGAAATGTCATTAAAATTTATGTATAATAAATGATAAAGATTAACAAAAAATAAGATTACATTTTGCCTTTTTAAGTTCAATCGTTATAAGATTAAACCATTTAAAGCAGATATTAAATTTCAATTAGATTGCAAATAAGAATAAATTTTTACATATTGATGTATTTTCTTTGGAAATATCAAAACATAAAAAATGAATTCTAAGTTATTCTAAAAAGAATGTTGGAATACTTGTTTCATTTTTCAAACTCTATCAGAAAACTAAAAAATATGTAAAGTTTAATTCATATACCCAGTATCAATTTAATTAGTCAACAAAATTTGAATATAAATCATACTTCTAAATTCTAATTAATACAGTTCAACTTACGCGCTTTATCAATACACATATTAATTACTTCTATGTCATAAATTATATCTCAAGATAAAGAAAGAGTTCAAATAGAAGCATTGTTTACTAACAATAATATCATAATTAACAATCTTTTATTATTAACATTGTTATTATTATTACTTATACACAGAAAAAAATGCAATATTTTTATAAAATAAAAAACGTGTCCAATAGTCTGAAACCGTTCTTCTATTTAGAGTCAATAATCTAAACGTTTACTATTTATTATCATTACCTAGCGGTTCAACAAAATATAGCCACAAGTATATCAAAATTAACCATTTTGTACGGCTACATGTGTGATTCGGTGGTGCTACTGAACAATAGTTATGGGATGTCTTTAGTGTTCGCCACTGTCAGTTGCTTAATACATCTCATTATAACTCCTTACTTCTTGTACATGGAAATTAATGATGAAACATTTATCTGGCAAACGATATTGATGCAGTGCCTTTGGTGCCTATATCACGTCTTGAGATTGTTATTAGTAGTTCAACCCTGTTATCAAGCTATAACCGAGGTGATGATTCAGTTTCGCCTTTTTCCTTTTAATATCTCCTCTCGTGTTTTACATTATATAAACTTCGTGCGCATTTTCATAACTTCACTTTGTATTGTATTAACTTCAGGGTAAGAGAACAGGTGTAATTGTAAGCCAGTTGTTGTCTTCAGATTGGGGACCACAAGTTCGAAAACAGTTGGAATTCTTTTCACTCCAGTTGTTGCTCAGACCAGTCAATTTTAGCGCCTGCGGTCTTTTCTCTTTGGATAGGTCGCTGCTAGCTTCTGTAAGGCATTTTCATTAAAAATAAAATTAAATACATTACGCTATACTCTTATTAAAAATGTGAATTATCATTTTATTTACATTTAAGTGTATGCAAATAGAATGAGAACTTGATATATTTTAGGTGCTTTAGTTCAGTTATTTAACATTATAGTTAATAAATTATAAGATATATTCTACTTCGTGGATACTGAATGATAAGTTAATTAATTCTATCATTAGATTGCTGGAGCTGTAACAACGTACTTAGTGATATTGATACAATTTCAAACCGTGGATGACGAACAAGGAACAAAGTATATGCTGAAAAACGCAACTCAACTGTTGACATCAGTCAAAAATAATGTGACGCAAATCCGAACAACTGGTTAATAAAAGCGCAGATTTGTTTTTTTGTACATACAATTCGATGACAAGATTAATTGTACATTATCATGTGATATATCATGGAGATTAGTTACATTTCATTAATACTGTAATAAACACCATTTTCACTACGTCAGCAAATATGGTACGTCATCGTTAATTAAAGAATGAAACGAAACGTTTTACGCGGAAAATCTGAAACAACATTGTTCGAATTCATAATGAAGTATTTCCTTGTATAGTTGTTATACGTGTAAAAGTACAAATATACACGCGCCTGTTGTTACGTTGAATTTCGAAAGCATGCAAAATAGAAAAAACAATGATGAACCACAAAGAAATCAACGTTTATTATATAAATTTATTTTTCTTCTTCAAATACATTGCCTGAATCCATTCCTGCTCGTACACGGTCCCGTTGACTTCGCCACAAATGATTAAAAAATTATGTCCATAGTAATATCGTTTGAATATACATATATTAACACTTTGTAATCTTCTAAAAGATTTTTCATTTTTTTCTCCTTTTACAATAAAATATATTTTATACAATTACATATGCTTAAGTCGTCTTTCTTCTTGCTTTTCGAGAACAGAAAACGAACGGTATCCTTAATATGTAACAATAAATATATCAACAAGTAATTACAAAATTATTAAACGAATCAATGACATAACTACAACTCCAGAGTGTTTACTTCTCACATAAACATATTTGTCGTGTGTGTAGGTGTTGTACGGGTGTGTGTGTATGTGTGTCTGCGTGTGTCTGTGTCATAGGTGTGTGAGTCTGCGTATGTTTGTAAGTGTCCAATGCAAATTACGTATGAAAATTGATTTTCGTATCTCGAATCACGAGAACGCTGTTGAAAAATACGTTTTGTTTCTGTAAAATCAAATTTTGCAACACTTGCACTAACGACTATCGATCCCTTCGGTGAAAATCCACTGCAAAAACTAGATTTACCATTTTTACGAAGAAATTGGGTTTTCATATAAAAATGTCTATTACAAGTGCACAAATACTGTTGACATATTTTTCTCGTTAAGAAAATTCAGAAGATGTA